>CEMH01204495.1:41093-64401 GCA_001179725.1 Macrocystidia cucumis | reverse complement strand
TTCAATTAGACATGAAAATGAGGGGAGAGAAGAGGATATATAATGATGATGATGGATGAGTGGTAGTAGGATGAGGGTCGAGAGCGGAAAAGATTAAATTTCCCACGCCACGAAAAAAGGCGGCGGCGGCTTTGACGTACCCAAGTACTAAGCAATCTACTGACCACCACCTACCACCACCACCACTACTTCATGTCATTTCATCGCTTCATTCGTTCTTTCAATTCTTTATCTCATAATGACATCCTTCACTTCAAAAAAATATTACCTCCCCCATCAATCCTAACAACACTTCCCCCTCTTTCTCTCAACAACGCCGAACTCGCCCCTTACAACAATGACTGGATGGGGAAATATTCCGGTTCCGCTACAACAGTTTTAAAACCAAAAACAACTCAACAGGTTTCCGATATCGTAAAGTATTGTGCCCAACGTCGCATCCCTATCGTTCCCCAAGGCGGCAACACTGGCCTCGTAGGTGGCAGCGTGCCAATACGTGACGAGCTCATCATTTCCCTTTCCAACATGAGCAAAGTACGGTCTTTCGACCCGATATCCGGTCACCATCATTTCCTTTTTCTTTTTCTCTTCCCCTCATACTGACTCTTTCACATGGCCGGCTTTAGGAATATTGGTCGCCGACGCAGGTTGCGTTCTTCAATCCCTGACAGATTATGTTGCTCCGCATAATCATATCATGCCCATTGACCTTGGAGCAAAGGGAAGGTAAATCTTCTTCTTCCATACATCATTCTCACAATACCCGACTGTTTGACAATTATCAATCAGCTGTCAGATTGGGGGTAATGTTGCCACGAATGCTGGCGGTCTTCGGCTACTTCGCTACGGCTCTTTACATGGAACCGTACTCGGTCTTGAAGTCGTTCTCCCAGATGGAACCATTCTTGATCAATTGACAACTTTACGCAAGGACAACACAGGTTTTTCTGCCCATTCTTCGTTCAGCATTGGAATTGAACCTTTCATCCCTAGGGTATGACCTAAAACAGCTGTTTATAGGCTCGGAGGGCACGCTTGGAATCATTACAGGCGTGTCAATATTGACACCTCCTGCCCCTCAAGCTTCGAATAACGTCATTCTCGCTCTCCCTGACTTCAAAAATGTCCTCCCCCTCTATCAAATCGTAAAACGCCAACTTTCCGAAATCTTGTCTGCTTTCGAGTTCATCGACAGGACCGCTTATGATCTTGCTGTCAAGCATGGTCAGGGACGTGCTCTAAGTGAGGACGAGGTTGAAGGAGCGCAATGCTTTGTATTGGTCGAAACGAGCGGAGGTAGGCGAGAACACGATGAAGAGGTGACTTGATAATTTTCCGTCACAAACAGCACCAAACCCTAACTCGTTTGACAGAAACTCACACATCTTCTTGAGACTTTGCTTGAAGCCGATGAGCCACTCATCAACACTGGAGTGCTTTCGCAATCCCCTGCCCAGTTTTCTTCCCTTTGGGCTTTACGGGAAGGCGTCACAGAAGCCGTTTCTAAAGAAGGAAAGGCATACAAATATGACATCTCCGTCCCACTCTCAAGCTTCAAAGACGTTGTGGACGGGACGCGGGAACATCTGAGGAGCAAAGGTCTGCTTGGCGATACAGCTGTTAAACATGTACTCGGTTACGGTCACGTCGGCGACGGTAAATTCCCCCATCAGTCATCTTCTTCTCAGCATCTTTTGATCGTGTTCCCACCCAGGAAACCTCCATCTCAACGTTGTTGCTGACTCGTACACACCTGAGATACAAGCGGCATTAGAACCTTACATCTACGAGATCGTCTGTGAGTATTATGACATATTAGTCGTTGCCATGCTGTTTACAACTTTCATCAGCATCATATCGCGGCTCGGTTTCGGCCGAACATGGGATCGGCGCCATGAAGACCCACGCCCTGCACTATTCGAAGAGCCAAGAGAGCATAGAATGGATGAAAAAGATCAAGAATCTGTTTGATCCACATGGAATCATGAACCCAGGGAAAGTTCTGGATATGTAATTGGAATGTAAATCAATCTCAACCTTTACGGGATGTTCAATGGAATTTTTCTTTCATTCTCGAAAAGCACATGCGTGACACTGTTGTTGCATAACATGTGATGTGACAAGACCTAACCCCGAACAACCTTGACCCTAAACCCACCTTTTACCCTCAACCTTAAACTTGGGGTTCAAGACCATACTAAAAAGACACTTCATCGTTCAGAAAGAATGGTGATTGTAACACCTACATGTCTACCAATTCCTGGCTCTTGCTGATGGTAGTAACTTTATAGCCAATACTTCAAGACAGCAATGGGATGGCTGTCAAGTTCTTCGTCCAAAAAGACCTACCTGAGGAGATACAAGCCGATCTCTGCGAAACCATTACAGTGAGCCTACATCTATACCACAAACGCATCCTTTTCTCTCATGCTTACACGCGCCCACATCTAGTCTCTAGGAGGGCGAGTGGAAGCGAAAGTGCCCCGTCAAGGGTACATCCTCGTACAGCCCGGCACTGCCGAGGAAGAACGCCTTCGGTTGTGTTGGACGAGTCCTGATAGACCTGACCGACATTTCGTTCCATATACGTATGTAGATGCGTGCAAGATAAGCGGGATGCTTTTGAAGCAGATCTTTGTGGAGAACGGCGCCCCCATCTTGATGCATATCCACCCGAGCATCGCGAATATCAACGCGAGGAGCACGTTGAGCCAACGAATTATGGTGCGTCCGTTTTTCTTTCGGGGAGAAAGACCCTTTTGTTACTTGAAAGTGGCTGACGATACTTTATTTTATTTTATTCTCGCGTTTTGTTTGATAGCATTCTGGAGGAGACCCATCTGCCTCCGCGCAGTCTGCTCGCGTGATATTGGCTGATCCCAACACGGAAGTGTTCAACCACCTCGTCAAGGTCTATCAAGGCGTCCCGGACAAATACATCGAATCCTACCTATGGGTCAAGAAATGCGTAGAGAAAGGCAGCCTTGTTTTTACTCCTCTGGTATATAAGAATCCTGGAGGCAGAAGACCCGGAGAAGAGTACGTTCGCTCACGACACAGCCATGGTGATATCTGTATCTCTGCTAATATATCCAAACGCTGTTTACAGGAGAACACAGTTCACCGACGCAGACGAGGAACACCTGTGTGATTGGATCGCGGAGAAGATTCCTTACAAAGAAACTGGCGGTCGGACTGGTAACAAACTATACCAACAACTCTGTGATTCTGTACGTTCCCAAACTTCATCCACACCAACCTTTTCTGGCGACTCATTTTCCTTGCTACATCACACAAACAGAGCAATGATCCTGAATACGCTTGGGTGACCCGACATACTTGGCAATCGTGGCGCGAACGATACAAAAAGAACGCGACGCGTTTGGACGCTATGATCGCTGTCATCGTTGACCAAAAGAAACCCGTTCCAGGCGAAAAGGGCCAATACGGTTACGTTCGTCAAGCCGAGGACAAACCTAAACGTGTTCGGAAACGTCGCGCGAAGAACAACCCTCCTCTTCCCCCGGGAGAAGAGGGGTTTCATGAAGTCAGGTTCGCGGAAGAGATGGTGGGAATGGGTTCTGGAGCTGAAATGGCTGGAGCAGTGGTCGGAGCAGGCATGGGCATGGGTATGGGTATGGGTATGGGGGGACATGTTCAGCGTCAACAGAGTCACCCAGGATCGTCGTCTCCTGGACAGTTGATGTATCCCTCAGGAATCGCTGGACCGTCTAGACAAGGACTCGACCATCTTGCTGTCAGAGGAAGTCCAGCCGAGGAGGAAATGGATGATGGAGACGAGACTAGTGAGTGGGCCGTCAAGATTGGTGACGCGCCACCGCCGATTTGGGGCAAGAGAAAACTCAGCGAGGAAGCGACAGATCAAGTTGGTGCGAAACGAGCACGGTCAAGGTGAGAGGGTTTTATCAGGAATCCTCTTGAACGGTTTACTCTAACCGAGGCTATCTATCTAGCCAAGTCATTGGCGACGAAACGCGAAACACCACTCGCGAACACCCCACTTCCGAGATAAACCAACAAACGGTTATTGAAATAGCGACGCTTGCAAACACTCATGTCATCGACCGCGGCGTCGGTGAAATCGCGGCAGAGTTCAGGTTCACTGTCGAGGAAGTGAAAGAGTATTACGACAAGTGTGGAGAAATGGGCAGGACCCGCGAGAGGTTCCGCAAGATGAGAGAAGAACTGCAAGCGAGGTTCAACGAAGATGAGAGGTAGCTGTATGTATACGATATACCATAAACACGACGACGACGGGGCAACAATGTATCTATCTACCCTTCTTGGTTTTTTTCTTGTAACAATGTAATATACGCGTCTTGTGTTCCTACGCGGCCGTGCAAACAAGTCTACATGTCAAATTCTGTCAGTAACTTATAATCTGCTGCCCGCGCAGGTGCAGATGGACTATCAAATGGTTTTCGTCGCCTGTCCATTCCAAATTAGATGCAGTCTAGGAAGTGGTAGAAAAAGAAACACGCACTTCTCTCCCGCTGCAGCGGACGGAAAGGAACCAAACAGGTCGGGATGCTTCGGCAACGGCGATTCACTACAAGCCGTCGTCCCCCCATAATTAAAATAATTAAACAACCATTCAGCAAAGAACAGCAAACGCGAAAGACATACGTGAAATACGGATGATCCAGCGCCTCTTGCGCCGTTATCCTCCTCTCCGGATCGTACGTCAACAACGACATCAAAAGATCAATCCCCGCGGAAGTCATATACTGAAATCTCTGACGAAACTGTGGCGGTTGCGGGGACGGCAGCGAGATGGTCTTCGCCAGCGGTAACGTCATGTATTCCGGCCACGAGGAGTTCGTTGGAGGTCCGAGGAGTTTGAATATCATGGATAGGAGCTCGAGCTCTCCTGTAGCTTGGAAGAGTGGTTCTTTTAGGAGGAGCTCGGCGAAGATACAGCCGACGGACCACATGTCGACTGCTGTGGAGTAGGTCTTTGCGCCGAGGAGAATTTCGGGTGCTCTATCGTTATTTTAGAAATTTGAATAGGCTATCATGATGGGTGGGTAGGTGGATGCTGTAGACTGACCGATACCAAAGGGTGACGACGAGTTGCGTCATACCACCTACACCCACTGGGTCGCCGAACCTCCGCGCCAAACCAAAATCAGCCACTTTGATTGTACCTCGGTTGTTCATGAGCAGGTTGCTTGTTTTCAAATCGCGATGGAGGATCCAGTTGGAATGGCAGTGGCCAACAGCAGAAAGAAGCTGGAGCATGAGGGTTTTGATCTCAGATTGGAGGAACGGGGAGGGCATGACGGTAAGGAGGGATTTCAGATCATGTTCTATAAAGTCCATCACTACGAACACCCTATACGTATACAACAACAGAGAAAGAGAGAAAGAAACAGAGGTGTAAGCATGCAGGCATGGCGGTAGGATAAGGTGACTGTGAACAACATACTGAGTCAAGGTATCCCCGACGACGACTTCCCGAATGCCTACGACGTTTTCATGTCGGCAAGTCATAAGCGCATTTACTTCGCGCAATGCAGTAATTGGGAAACCGCTCTTCTCTTCGTCGAGTTTGAGCTTTTTGAGAGCGACAATGTCGCCAGTCTGTTTGTCGCGAGCGCGGAACACGACCCCATAGGAGCCTTCTTCGATTTGATTCAGCCGTTCATAGCAGTACACAGAGCGAGAGGGGAGAATTGGAGGATGTCGGATCCGAGGTGGGACGTAGATGCTGTGAAGCGGTCGAGCATTGGAAGTTTGAGGTCGTGATGTGGACGATTGAGTTGCAGGGAGTGGAGGAGGAGATGATTTAATGGCTCTTCGCTTCTGTGAGCGATGTGTGTTGTGAGTAGGAATTGATTTAGAAGTACTATTGGTTTCGTCTGGATTATCGTCGTCGTCTTCATCCCACTTTGAACGCTTTCTGGATGGTGTTGATGATCGAGAAGACTCCATAAAGTGTGTTAAGGACTAAATAAAATAAATAATCTATACCTAACCACCTCGCTACCCGCCACCTCCACGAACCTCTTGTTCCAAACACTTCACAAGGTGGAAACGCGTCTCTTTGAGCTCCCAACCATGCACATCACTCAAACTATTTGCTTCATTTGAAAGCCAGGGCTCAACGCATACCTTCGCCATCGTATCGAATAGGTCCTGCAGTATCCAAGAAAGCCTCGGCCCAGTCAATTCAATCGCAGGTTCCGCATTGAATTCCAACAGCTTTACATCGAATGCCAACTTTGTGGGATCGTGGGCGACCAGAAAATCGACGCCGTACAACTCAAACGCATTGGGCATCGGCTAGAAAAAATCAAAAAGTTGGCAGAGGTAAACCAAAAAAGTCACTCGGATAAATTGCAAACCTGGAAATGCACGGACGACTGCAATGCCGCCTTGAATGTTTCCCCCAATATGTCCACGATTTGGGAAACGATGTTTTTTGTGTGATCACTTGTTATGAGATAGTCTGAACCATTCCCTTCACCGGGTCGGAATCGACGACCAACAAGTTCGGAAAGCAATCGAACGTTTTCATCCCCTTTTTCTCTTTGGAGAGACGTGTTTGTGAGATGAGGGGCAAGGTCGATTTCTGAACCGTCGTCGGGTGTGGAAGGTGATCCATACGGGACCGATGCAAAGAGAGCGAGGATGTGTTCACAAACGTAGACAGAGATTGTGCCCGAAGCGACACAGTATGCTCGTAAATGAAACTAGAGCTTATGGTCAGAGGTCCGAGGTTGAAGCTGTGGAGATGATAACTTACTTTATGACCCTCAGCAGGCGAATTATTACTCGAAAGATCCAGGACAAGAGGATTCGATATGTATTCCTGATCCGTCATCAGCGGCATGGGTGAACATCTCTAATGACTTCACGGACCTGAACGACAAAATGACGGAGTTGGGAAGTCACCACGTTAGTATCGTTTTCGTCCGCTTCTTCTTGATCGGACTCGGCGTCCTCGAACGACTGAAAGATCTGCTCCAAAGCTTCCTTCGAATTGAACAGCCTAATGCCCATCCCGCGATCAGCCATTCCACTGCGGGGAGGGTTGGTATCAAGGAGGATGATCGCCGAACAGTGGAGGAAGAACTAACGGTTTCAATATCCACCATGTCCCTTGCTCTTCTAGCTCTTGGCCCAGTTCCCATAGCTCGTCCGTCCACATTTCCTCGAGATCATCGACAAAGGAGAGCTCAATTTCGTATGTTCGTGGGGTAGCCGCTTTGAGTATCGACGCCGGCTGCTTCGTCACGTACGAATGGATGCAACGGGACAGAAAATGTTTCCGGATGAGCGCTTTCCGATATACATAGCTAGAAGAGAGAACGCGCTCGCGATGAGTGTAGGTAAATTCATGATCGATACTGTCATATGTCGACCACTGCAATAAACGGAGGTCTTGGTCTTTCGTCAAGTCCGGAAGTGCTGAAATAGGTCGAGGCGGGTTTTTGAGGGACTTCAATGCGTTTTCGACGAGAGACTTGGTAAAAGGGGCCGATGGCCAGTGAATGAAAGCCGCAGTAGAGTTTAACATGATAAGATAAGTGGTTGCTGGGTAAAGGATCAGGGAAGTGCCAAACAGAGACCCACGCCGGGTAAACTTGCTCCTCCGTTCCATCCTCTTGCAGCTCCCATGGGCAGCAACTATATATTCTCAATCCAGCCTACCTTTACACAAGGCCTGATACTAGGACAGCTATCCATTATCGTGCTGTTGGGCTTGATTCTCAAATACTTGTTTCTGGACTCGACACAACATCCATTCGAAACATCATCGTATCATCCTCGGCTCGACAGTGACCTCGCTCTCAAGCACAGGAAGGAAACCAGCGATGCAGTGAAAGAAGAGTTTAAAAATTTGGATGCTGAATCTACAGAATGGTTCAATTCTCTGTTGCAGCAGGTGCGTGTTTATTGCCCGTTTCCCCGCGTGCCTTGCGCGTTTTTTCGTTTTTTGTCGTTCTGTCCAAATCTAAATATTCATTATAGATGGCCGATGTTTACCGGGCCAAGCTGAGAGGAGACCTTTCCGGGTTGGAAGGTGATGAAATTGCGAGAAGACGCGTCGAGGAGTATGCAAATAAAATTCGACCACAGGGCTTCTTGGTGAGAATCAGTATACCTTTTCTATCGCACTTTTATCAATTTGCCCCTTAGGATTACATCAAAGTCCATTCAGTAGATCTTGGAATTGCTGCACCGCGTCTGGCGAATGCTCGTCTCAATCGTCAATCGTTATCAGACCTGACAACGGTGCGTGTGATTGTCGAAACCGGCAAATACCAGCCCCTCACTTCTTGCCGACAGGAAACCGGATTCGACATGAGCTACACTGATACCATATCCGTATCGCTTTCGACTTCATACTTGTTCAATTACCCACTTCCATCGTTTGCTCGTCTTCCCGTCTCGCTGACGATATCCTTGTCCCAATTCAAATCGGCTGTAAGCGCTTGACCTTGCCATTCTGAAACTCACCCCTCTTACCACCTTCCCCTGTAGATCACGATCACACCGCCGTCATCCTCGTCGGCAGCGCCTGTTCTGACACTGAACATTACTCCAGATTTCATTCTTGACCTCGTCACCACCTCCTTGATGGGGAGTCGAGCAAAGCTCGCCAATGTCCCAAAGCTCCACGAATTAATACAACATCAAGTGCGGCGGATTCTAGCTGCCCGTTCCACCTGGAAAATCGTGCTTCCAGGTTTGGCCAGTGTCGCGGAGGCGAAAAGCGAGGCCATGAAGGAAATGAAGGACGAGATGTTGAAATGATGAGTCAAAAGTACTGTTAATCACGCAAAGACACTGTAAACTATCAGCAATATGTTCCAATCTAAGTCCGTGCTCCTTTGAATTAAGGAGCTCGACGATGAGCCTCGACCCCAGGGTTTTTTCTTTTGAGTGGTCAGTGTGAGATGTTCCTGGTGGTCGCGTTTGAAGCAACTAAAGTAAGTACACGAGACAGCGGCGGCCACTGAATGGTCTTGCTCCTGCTCCTGATTCATATACCAATTTCATCCAACCACCTCTCCAAAAGTATTAGTGCGTTATGTACCACCGCTTAGCTCTGGGGAGATTACGTGGTCAACCCTAGAGTCATTGACTAGACGGTGGTTAGCGGCCTGGAGGGCGTCCAATTGAGTGGGGGTCGACATGAGAGCCAAGGGGAAGTTCGGCTCATAGTCGAATTCTGGAAGCGGGGTAGGGAGGATAGATTTTGGAACGGAGGCATTGGACAAAGGTGGAGATATGAGGAACAGCCCAGAGGCAGGATGGGAAGAAATGTAGGTTTCTGCGATGAGACAACCCGCGGAGCGCGCTATGATAACCGGTGGGAATGGAATGGTTGACATTCGAATGGTGGTTTCAAGAGCTTTGGGAACAAAGGATACAAGTTACGATGAGGCACATAATTAGGAAGGTTGATGCCACGGACCAGACTCGAATTGAGAAAGAAGCTGCTGCGAATCTGTTGACGAGAAGGGGGGCAGGTCCAAGTCATTCTGAATGCAGGTAAACCCCTTTTCTGCCAACATGGATGAGAATAATGTGAACCTTGAATAGACCATTGATCAAGGAGCCAATGATTGAGAGAACTAGCAAGCGCGAACCCTTTATCTGACGAAGGGTCCCATCTCGATGCGGATAAAAATACGAGTGGTGTAGGAACCTCCCTTGGAGCTGAAGCTGGTGGTAATCTAGTGACGAGAGAGTACGAGCGGGCAATAGTCCTGGTGAAGGTGATGGTGGTACGTCGGAGCATCGGAGCGGTGATTAGATACACGTGACTTTGCCTCCTTCAACTTTACTCAGAGCTCTACTCAGCAGCTCAGTGCTCCCAGTCATCCAGGCTTAGATTATGGCCTCAACATCATCTTACATCGTGTTTGATGATATCTTCACAATAAATGCCATAGACAAAGAGGGGAAAAAGTTCGATAGAGGTTCTCCATTTTCTCCGTTTCAAATTTCTTCGTTCACACCGACCACTCAACAGTATCCAGGCTTTACGCTCATTCCAAAAATTATGATATGGATCTCACCCTTGATTACAACGTCGAACTCTTCCCTCTAAAAGTTGACCAAACCTTTGCTCTCGCTCTCTCTTCCTCCCTTGCTCGTGGAGGCGGCCCCACAACATCTGCCGGTGATGCTGGAGCCGAAGAGACGGATGACAAGGAGCGAGATGTGTGGAGACCCGATGGCAAGGGCCGCAGAGGTCTTGAAGACGACTATGAATACGTGATGTACGGAAAGGTATGTTCGGTTGCCTATCTCAAAGAACGAACCTCGTTCACTGATTCGCTGCGAATTGTCCACGTTTACCCAATCAGGTTTACAAGTTCGACGGAGGCACGGCGGAGATTGTGTACGCGATGATCCGCTTTTTTCGCGCGTCCCGTACCTGTTTGACATTTTCCCAATCTCTCCAGAACAGCATATGCGTCTTTTGGTGGTCTCCTGATGTCGCTCACCGGATCCTTTCGCCATATGACCAGTATCGTTCTCGGGGATCCTGTATATCTATTGATGCGAAGATGATCAATTTAACTTTTTGTGTTCTCCCTTACTGTAGTCTCGTCCTCAGGATCCGACTATATCACACTCTTTGGTGGGTTGGGGAAACAGGCACTTGCGACCATGTGGAGACGATCGACTTTGAACAGGCAAGTCAGATTATAGATAATGTTACAAGATGTCGTGCAATATCAAGCAATGTTCAGCCGTTCAAGGTTCAATGATTATGCGGCCTTCAACCCGCGAAGCTTTCCAATAACGTCCCCAACTTCCACCACCTTCATCTCGTGAGACTCGCCGAACCCCCAGAACCGACGGCGGCCCACTTTGATATCGACTTCTGGTCCACTGGGTAACGGTGGTGGTACATCCTCCTTGGAATCACGAATGGGGATCGTATGGCTCTCGGACCGCCTGTCGAGTTGGGTATTCAATTGAAGGAGTTCCTGGTAGTCAATGCCAAAGAATCGGCTCAGTTTTGCCGCACGCTTCCTGCGTTCCTGGGATGGGAGCGTGGTTGTAGATGTTATTGAAGATTTCCTTGTCAACCAGGTAGTCGAAAGCGAAGTATCTGCTGGTGACTCTCCAGTTGTGGTTTGATCCGGTTGTATTATTTCCTCTGGCGAAGGGACACGCGACTCCGATATGATAGATGGGGAGCGTTCCCGGCCCGTCATTGCGGTAGTTGGGGTGATCAAATCCGAAAAATGAGTCGAGTCCCGTAAGTCTGGGGGAAGAAATCGTTGCGTGTTGGTCCTGATGAGCTCTGATGGTGGCTCCTGACCGAATATCTTTTCTCAATGGAGTCAGCAGGGAACAACAAAAAGTCAATCCTATACACACCTGAGCCATCTTTCTTGCCCTACGGACATTTGCTAGCCTTTGAGCCTCGCTCAGATGCTCATCATGGAGGGGTGGAGGCATGGCTTGGCGTTCCACATCTGCAGACTGACGCTGACGGGTGAGGAGGGATCGAGTCCGTCGAACCTTGCGCTCTGCCTCTTCCTTCAGATGATCCTTGAAAGAGGTTGCCTCCATGCTCTTACGCATCCTCAAGTCGGGGTTCGTTTTGCGTTTTTGCCGCGTAGCCGACGAACTACTACCGCTCTGTGGGTGCCATGAAAAGTTTGAAATCGAAGGAAGAAGAGGCGTCATCGACTCGCGCGTATTCGCCGTGATTTTCAAATCAGCGAAAGATTCTGATGGAGATGCGTAGACGCTCTCCGCGACGGACGCAGCAGGGGACCTGATTGAAGCCGTTCGCAGGGGCATCTTGAAATCGAAAAAAGCGTTGGGGGTGGATGAAAGGTTGGGTTGAGACACGCTGCGCTCCCTATAATGCCGGAACGACTCCGGCACTGGCGGTTCGGCAGGGGTTGAGGTTGGAAGGCCTTCGGGGGCTAAGACGGCTAAAACAGAAACCTCGCCGAAAAATTGGCTTAGTTTTCTGGCCTTTTTGTACCAGTGGCGTGTATGGTCGTCAGGAGACGTCAACGCTCCTTTTTCTGATCCAGAATTAAGGGGTGCGAGTGCGGGGGCACAGAGAGAAGCTGTAGCTTGGGCAACACCAAATGAATTCGAAAAAGGTGAGAGGTGGGGAGGCCCAATCGAATTGAGCGGAGAGCGACTGGTCCAACCAGAAGTAGAGTCAACAGTCTTGATGGGGGGGGAGATATGGAACAGGGTGCGAGACTCCACGGCTTTTATCGACGTCAAACGCGAGCCCATCATCAGGAGAGGGCTACGGACTGTTATGATCCGCGTCCCAGGCCGTGTTTCTGGGGGGTGCAACGCAAATCGCAAAAGTATCAGTAGCCTGAGTCTACAAACGGCAGAAAAAATTGCGTGGACGTACCAAACGAAGTGGGCGAAAACGCAGCGCAGATCCTGAGGATAAAAGTGGGAACATGCTTAAATATACACCGAACTAAACACTAGTTGACATCGCTTGCATGTCATACTGCCCTGAGCTTGCACCGGCAATTCGACCCTTTCGTCATCATGGGACTGAGTGGAGTGGTCTCCTTGGCGATCATGTTCCCATGTGGTCGAGTTGAAAAATTCTTGCGCATGACTGGAATAAGATTTATGATACATGGAGTCTAATACATACAAGCCGTCCAGGTGAATGCAATTAGTCAGCGAGAATAAAAAGCTATAAGATACCAGTGGGGAGGAGAAAAAAGAGTCACCGTTCCCGTGATGAAGGCTGGAGGTGTGCTCCATATTTTTCAAAACGGTCCAAGAAGCCGATATCTGAGGGCAGCCTGACAAGCGAAACACGTTGGGCGCATCGTGTCTTGTTCCACTCCTCGGCTTGTTCTTCCGGTGTGGATTCTTGAGCGGTGTAATATCGCTCGTGGGATAAAATAGGAGTGTGTGAAGGGAGTTCTTCTGTGGATGTCGATAGAGTTGATAGATCTTGTGAGGTGTCTCCGTTGAAACTGGTGAAAGGAAATGAAGCCCTCGAATCCGTGCTGCTGCGCTGTGGGGATTCAAAGACACCAAGGAAGTCAGGCGACGCCAAGTCATCTGATGAAAGCCAGCTGGGGTCCAAATCAAGAGCTGAATGGAACGAGTCACTGCGTGAAGACTCTGGCCGGCGATGTGGCATGGTATCAACACCCCTTCCAGAGGTTGATGAACGCAGACACTCCGAGTGCTGTCTGCTTTGTAGGGTTTCTGCCGCCACTTTTAGTGCAGCCTCCCTTGCGTTGTGCCAGTCGCGATCTTCAGATTTCAAGTCCGCCGAGAGCACATCGCGGTGACATTGCAGCTTCGTAATCGTGAGGCGGATTTGAGCGACATGGGAGGAGATGTTCTGCACAGCAGCAAGAAGGCGATCCCGAGTACTCCGTTGGAATGGCGTCAAGGTAGCGATGCCTCGAACAAATCTCATATCCGACTCCAATTGCGTCTTCTCGGATGCGATCTTGTCGTCTAACTCCTGGATCGTATTTTGAATGATCTGAGAACGGTCGGGGAGTCGTGATATTGGGCTCGTGTGCACGACATGTGTTGGTCGGCTTGAGTCTGCGGACTCGAACAACCAAGGGTTGGCAGCGAGATCCGCTTTGACCCCATCGAATGTAGCTTTAAACTGCTCCGCCCCATCAACCTCCGGAGCCTCTGGTGCACCAGAGTCAACGAATTCGAAAGATGAGTGAGCCGATGTTCTGTTAGAGGCAGAGAGCTGACTTTGCTCGAAGGAAGACTTTCCCGAAAGCATACTCATCAAGTGAGCCGGCGCGTCGCCATCCCAATGGCGGATAGTGTGCGTCGAATGAGTTTGCTGTTGGAGGTCGTGGAGGTGAGATGTGGCTGCCGCTACACCCGTGAGTTGGATATCTTTGCTCGACATCCCAAGGGCCCTGGAGCGCACGCCGGCGGTCCGAAAGGCACTCGCATAATTGATCCTCGATATCCACGCATTCATTTCATCCTCGCTCGACGCCTGCATAAGAAATTGGCGACCGTCCGAATTTGCGAATCGAAGTGTGTGTCTGTGCTATAAGAGAGTTACTAGGGGACCTTGATTCATAGACAAGAAAATCACCTTGAAATATGTGTTATCGTAAACCACGACAGCGTCTTTCACAGGCACTATCTCATCGGGTTTGAACGTTCCGACGTGAGGTGGGATGAAGTCCTCTGACGTGGTTTCAGCCAGGGCGTTGGCCCAGGAGGGATCGCGAAAAAATAGCAATTGCGACCCAGTCAGTACCACGCCCCATGCCCTCCACTTGCGGCTTAAACGTTTTTTTCCCTTCTCAAAAACGTCGTCCTTCCGATTGACCACTCCTGCCTTCGTCACTTTCAACGACCATACTTCCTGCTGAGTTGGTCTTGAAACGTGGGTGTTGGTTTCTATCGTGGAGATACGCGGGCTGGGGGGAACATTTCCAACATTTAGACTGAAGAAGGGTGGTTGGCGGTTAAGATCTGGAATGCCGATCTCCAAAACGAGAGCCTCCGCGAAAGACTGCTGGAGCTCATCGTGGTTCCACGATCCTCCAGTCCCAAGGTACGAATATGGATTCACAGGTGGAATATACGAATCGACGTCCACTCGAAGAGGTGCAAGCAGGTTCTTTAATCATAATCAGCGGGACGACTGAAACAAAACAGAAGAAGCATACGTTTGCAATCAAGTGGTAGGGATCTATTTTATTTGACTTATGTGGCATACTTCCACCAGGTGTTGAGTTGATAGAAGTTGCAGACATGGACCCCGATTGGGGTCGGCCGTCATACGAGAGACCCCGTTGACCACGTACATCTGAAGAGTCCTCTATAAAGATGAAAGGAGCGAAAACAATGTTGTCATAAAAACACTTGAGGAGGCCCGTCATTATTAGGTGGGCACAAAGACTTCGTCAAACTCACGTCCAGAATCTCCGGGGCGACTCCCGGAAGACGGGTGTTCTTTATGTAGTCGGCTTTGGTCATTTTTCGCTTGTTTGATTTATTGAAGGCATCGGTATGAAGCATAATCAAGCTGAATGCAAGAATATATGGATGATCTGTTACATGATGGAATTTGTTTGAACTGCTGTAACAAAAGGTCGAAGGAAAACATTACCTTCAGAAATGAACAACCCCGGGTTGCAATCAATATACCTTTTTGCAAAGGCTTCAATCATTCGATCGATTTGTTGAGTTTCGCGTGGTAGGCCAACGTCCATAAGCAACTTGCGCACGGCGATGTCGAGAGGGTCAGCAACAAAATCGAATTGGTGAAGATAGATTTGCAACGCTTCAACGTAGAAGCCATCCACACTAATGAAAGATCAGGCTCGTACGATAGACAGGCAGGAAAACGACAAACCTTGACGCAAGAATGGCGGCCACTTCAGCCTTGCCCACCGCTAGAGTTAGGCGCTTCAAAAATTCAGTTGGAGATTCTTTGCCGACCAACGGTTTCGGAATTTGACTGTGATTGGGGCGCTTTGATATAGGTTGAGGGGATTCCGTTCGAGGGGGAGATGTGCCTGTGCCAGACGACAGTAGTCGGTCTGGAAGGGGAGGAGGCTGTGACGAGAATAACGAGAAAGAAAGCCTATGCAACATGGGCGGATTTGTTTGAGCGCGCTGCCGTGTCGGAACGATGCCGTCAGCTTTGTGATGCTGCCGATCAGGTGTCAGCGAACTCTTCAGTTCTGACTTTTCAAGGTTGTCGACAAGTGGGGTTTTATGAGAAGGCGTGATGTCCACTGTTGGAGAAGGTCTTCGAGGTGCTAATCGCTCGGAGTAGCTCCTAGATAGGCCCCGGGAATGTTGTGCGCGGCTGGGTGAAGTGGGTGGCGTCAATTCCATGCTCAAGGGGGCGAGAGATGACAAGATTGGAAGAGGGGGTAGTGTAAATTCTCGTTCAGGTGAAGGTTTCATTGGCATTATTTCAATAGAGGCGGTAGATTTCTTCCGTGCCCAAAACGAAGATCTCCGAGATAGAGATTTACCTTCGGCGACGACGGTCTCATGCATTTGAGAGTCTTTCCCCGCTGGTGTTGAACCATTAGATGGTAGAGTGGAAGCACCGAAAGACTCGACACGACTTCGCCTTGTTCCTTTATTACTGTCGAGGTCTGCAGATCGGTCAAAAGAGGCAAACGACATGAGCTTGTGGGCGCTCTTGGTCCGACGGATGACAGGAGGAGTACGTCGAGGTTCAACGCGCGTTGTATTTGAAGAAGAGGTAAACGCTATGGTGTTGACTTCTGATGGGATTGAAGGTGGTGTAGCTGCCGGGATGACGTGGGGTAGACCGAGTCCCAACGACGCATGGGCGAGGGCGGTCATTGGAGACGCTGACGAAGTTAAAGAGTGGGACGCGAGCGACGTGGGCAAGGGTGCCGTTCTTGGACGAGCCCCATTTGCTTCGAACGAATGGGAGGCATTTGGGGTTGTACGTCGTTTCGGAGAAAAGTATGTTCGTTGTTGGGGAATGGGGGGGAGTTCCTTGTCCAACGAAAGAGGCACCATCTGCGCAGCTGAATGCTCTAAGGGAAGCTCGCTCGGTACTCCATGAACAGTTCGTGGACGTGCCGATGTTTGATGATCGCGCCTCCTAAACAGTGGCCGGGAAAAGAAGTGGGTAGTGGTTTGTGTTGTGGTCGTTGGAATGACCTCTGTATGCGTTGTGGTCGTTTGGAATGTAAGAGACGAGGAGGTCGCGTCTTGATAAGGCGATAAAGAAGCAACTGAAGTCGAGTTGATGATTTCGCGCGGGGAAGAGGAACTCTTGTTTCCAAGACTTAGACGACCGAGCATAAATGACGGGTTGAGGATATAGTATGTGTAGTGAGTACTTTTGCACCCACTGACAGTCTATGTCAGAGAAGGATGAAGTATTCAACTAAAGAGCTAGAGGGTTGACGAGGAGGAGAAGTCGGACATATACTCGCGGAGGAAGTGGGTTGATTGAAGCACCAAACTCTAAGTCTGTAAGCCACTTTTGCAGGATATTACGTAACAAAATGTATTGGTCACAGTAAACTCTGTACCTCCACCGAATACACAATTATTTTCACTCTTATCCCCTTTTACTCAGTGTCTTACGCTTGCTTTCCAGATTAGCCCTCTGTAGTTTGAAAATGAGCTTGAAAGTTTGTTAGATTGATGTCGAAAAGACTAACCTCCTTCTCCCGCTTGTTCAGGCTGTATTTCATCTTCTCGTACAACTTCTTCTGCTTGTTGCTCATCATCATCTTGTTCATATCACCCTCCCCTGACTCCACCTCTCCTCCTGCGCCAGATAAGGTTTTTCTTCGAACATGTTCCACCTTCTTCTCGAAGCTCCCATAATCCACACCAGCCATCTCGGCTGCAAGTTCCGCCGTCCGTAGAGACTCTGCATCTTGGGGTGTAGATTCCTGTGCCACCACATCTTCGTTGTCTTTGACAGACTCTTCGTCACTCTCGGAGTTTGCCACTTCCTCCCCATTGCCTGCAGGCTCTAACGGTTGCAAGGGGTCGTACGCACCCACATGTTCCCCGAACGGGCTGAGATGGGGTGGCAAGGACCGCCCTTGTAGATAAGGGTCTTCAAGAAGAATCCTTCCAGCATTGATGCAGTCAACCACCCACTGCGGTTGGACATATTTGCGCCCAAGTTTTTGGTCCAAGGGAAGCGAATCGTTTTTTAGGCTGGTGAGAGGGCGGTCGATGATGACGTGGGTTATTGATGGTTCACTTTCGTCGTAAGGGGAACCACCCCCAGAGGACGCCGGCCAGCCGATATGACCTCCAAAGGAACGCACGAGAAATTCAAAAATCGGACGCGACGTTTCCCGTGACAGGTAGAATGTATAGGGAGCAAAGAGCATGGTGGTAAGTGAGAGAGGCAGAGTCTCTAACGAGCGCAAGGTGGGAAGGGATGGTACCGGATTGGAATCGGACGCTGACGGATGGGAAACAAAGTCCTCGTCCATGTCGACGTCCTGCGATTCTAATGCAGGTTCGTTGGTGTCAGCAGGTGATGAATCGGACGCAGCGATGGCTTTGATAGTTTGTCGAACGTCTTTGCTTGATATACTCTTACCGCCCAGGTTGACAACTTTCCGTTGAGCCACTGGTATTGTAGGCGCAGAAACTTCTTGGAGGGTAAACGCTCCAACCCCAGCAGCACCAGCCTCCTTCGACGCGTCAAGGGCAGGAGGATAAACTAATCCAGAATCGGCATAGAGTTTGAAAAAGACGAATCCGAGTAACGTTTGATAGAGTTCCAAGAATGTTAACATGACTCGAACATCAACGTCGGTCGGAATCTACGATCTGTGAGCTTGGCGGAAGGAGGGTGGTAAATTCAATGACATACTGATTGGGTGAACTGGTACGGTACAAGCCAAGTCACGGTCTGATCCATGACCTCCGCCTGATAGTAGATGCCTTTGATTGATAAAAAGGCTTTCCTCAAGGATCGGGTGTGCATAATGTAGAGCTGCCATTCCGCCGAAAGTCGAGAGCAGTTCTCAATCAACTCTGGCGGAGTACGAGAATTTGATGGGAGCGACGCGAATAAGAACACCATACACAAAGCATCGTCGATGTCACGGACCGCGTCAACGAAAGTGGGATACCTACAGATCTTAACTCTGGAACCAGCGGAGTGTTAGAAAACACACACCTTTCTTTGATGATATGGTCAAGACGATAGACCGGTTTTTGCTCCTCGAGACTTTTTGCGCTGCTCCATTCTCCTCGTCCAAGAGCGCGAGATAACTTCTTTGCGAAAGCCTTGTGCTCCCGTAGCTTTTTTAGCACTGGTTCGTGTGCAAGATATGCGATGTCCTTTGCGTAGTAAAATGAGGTGGGAGCAGATGACCCCTTGTTAGCCTTCTTCCGACTCCTGGGCTCTCTCGGAAAGATGCCTATGGTCAAAATTGTAATGCGCCATCCGGTGGAGGACAAGTGTGGGGTGTACCTTTCAGAATACACAAACGGCGAAAATCCGCCAAGGAGCATTGGAGCTTTTTCACCGCTGAAGAGCGAGTCACGTATGCTTTTGCGGCCCCTGCCTTTCCTTTTTGACGCAAGCGACCCATTGGTAAAGATAAATGTTTCGAGAGGGTGGAGGAGATGATCGAAAACTTTCGGTGCACAAGTTTGTTTGCTTGACATACTCGTTGCCAAACAACGCTTGATCGCACTTCAAAGTTCATCACAAAACCACGACCTGAACGCGTTCAATGAGGTGAGTAGGTCGACTCTTCTCTTCTTCTTCTAGTAACAAATAATCTTCAAGTCAATACGTCCACGTACCCAAATCAGAGCTTGATGAAGCTCAACTTCGCCAACTTGAAGAACACGAGATCTCTCAAGGCCCTCTCTCGGTGTTGCAACAAGCAGTTCGAAATCATGCCCAAGTTCTGATATCCCTGCGCAACAACAAGAAGCTACTTGCCCGAGTTAAGGCTTTTGATAGGCACAGCAACATGGTATGTCCACAGATCGTATATTTTAGCCCTGACCAACTTCCTGCCCTCAGGTTCTTGAAAATGTCAAAGAGGTGGGTTGCCGCGTTCACCGTGAGGGAACATCAACTAAACCCGCCATTAGATGTGGACAGAGACCCCAAAAGGCAAAAATAAAAAGCCCGTCAATAAAGATCGATTCATCAGCAAGATGTTTCTAAGGTGCGTTCTAATCTGTCCAGTTCCACCAGGTTCTGACTCGTTTTCCTCAGGGGCGATTCTGTCATCCTCGGTAAGCACCAGCGTTTTTTATGCCTCGCAGCGCTCATTGATACCTTTTTCAGTCCTACGCAATCAAGCATGATGTTACTTCGTCGACTAGGCTTTGTATCATACCAATCATTTCAATGTTTTGAAATTACATGTTTAACAGGCATCCTAAACATCAGTATCCTCGAGATCTCATCGCTTCCTTTTCTTCTTCTTCGATGTCCTTGATCACTTCGAACATACATCCCAACGCCACCCAGCCAAAACTTTTTGCGCCAAAGGATCCCTGTTTCTCCTCTGAAAGGTTCCATGCAACCCAAGCTTGCTCCAAAGACTCCTCGAGAGGCATGTCTTCGTTTCCCAACAATTGCTCTCTAACCCTGCGGACAAGAATGTCCGTGCCTTCACGAAGCTTCGCCATCATATCCTTGCGCTTGCGCGGCTGAGAGCTTTTTTGAGTGATTGTCCCAATTATGGCTTCTTCCTCTGACAGCGGCGCGAATCGTGAATGTGAGAGTGTACACGCTGCACATGTAGATTCCAACTCTGAAGCGTATTCGGCGAAGATGTTTCCGACCTCTTGAATCTTAGAGTCCGAGAAGACGTAATCCATGGCGTCGAAAATCTGAAAAACGCGGTCCTCCACTGCGCCCATGGCGGGATCACCACCCATCCCAAGGTTTTCCATCCCGTCGGCAAGGTCATCGATGTCGTCTGCCACGACATAGCGTTGCTGCCCACGCCTGCGCCGAGGACGTCTGCCAGCTGAAAACGCTAGTTTTGGGAGATCGACGGCCCTAAAGAGTTTTCCAATGGCGCGCGTGCTTTCGTAATAGCTCGCAGAGTCGTTGACCGTTTCTGGGGCATTCCAGTCCGGCTTGGCCTTGATAGGAAGTCTAGGAATTAGATTCAGCTTCACAGGCTCCCCAGATTTCGGAAAGTCGACTGCATCACTGTGAAGCTGAGCGAGTGTGAGACAATCCTTGTCCTCGATACCTTTCTGGTCAGCAATAATCAACCAATTGATGGCGATCATTCCCAGAACCTGTTTTTGCTGAGTATCATATCAGGCAAAATGAGAATACAACACATACATCGCTGCCAATATATTCCATAATGAATTCGGCCACATCACTCATTTCGGCAGGACGTTTCAGCAGTCGCCTCGGGGCCGGAGTGTACTCTCCAGGCTGAAACGTTCTCTGAGGCTCAAACTCTGGATGGTCGTTCAGAGGGATGAGGTTGTACTCGTCTCCGTCAAGATCACCGCCTCCTAGGAATGAGGGAAGTGGGCGGTCACCTAATCAAACAACATTTAGCAGGCGCCAGCATTCGGCTGATCGGAAAACATACCGAGGACACTAAAGACGACAGTGTTGGCAAGCGGCTGTTTTTCGAATGAGGAGCCTCGTGGGGGGCGGCCTATAGCCATGACTCTTTGCACGTCCCCAGGATGGATTGTGGGGGATCGGGAAATCAACACTGGACCTTCCAGGTAGATTAAAGAGTTGCTGTCCACCGGACGAATGCAAGCAAAGATCTCCCCAGGCTGCAGGATATCATGAACGTCCGCAATCCCAACAAGGGTCCAAGCGTTGGGAACAGGAATACGAGCGTGGTTTTTGAGCTCCCGCAAAACGTGGTACATCGCATATCGTAAAGACTTGTGGTAGAATTCGTTCCCATTGAGGTTGTCGATCCCAAGCTTTTCTAGGCTCCGCATTACTGATACCATACGAAACGAACTCGCAAGACCATGACTCTCCAACATCTGCGCAGCAGAAGCCAGCGATTGGTTTGATTTTTGGACATTGTGAACTGCATTGTCCTGATGTCTCTTGAAAGTTTCGTAGGGGATCCCGAGTCCTTCGAGCAACATGATGAGAGGCCTATTGAGGAAATACCGTCCAGGCTTATCAAAAGCCCTTGCGATCTCGATCGTACGGGAGTCTGGGGCGTGAAACTTGGTCATGGAGGGGCGAGTACAGATGACGCGACCGGTCAATGTGTGATCAATTGAGATCATGCCCTTGATGCCCATGAGCCGAATTTGAAAAGCACAGGGTGTCATTTTAATTCGCCTGGTGCGTCGCCTGCTTCTCAATGCCTTCCATATTTCTTCGGCAACGGCCAACGACATGGTGCCCACACCGTCCGTGAAGCAGTACTTGCCGGATTCCACGTCGTCTATAAGTATCACTTCTTCGACCTCCATGGCGATGGAGGCATCCGTAGCCGTGAACGCCTGAGAAATTCTTGCTGCATATCGTGCGGGGCAGTATATCAAGTTCTTGTCGAATGAAAGTTCTTTGAAATCACCGATGCTTTTTATGATGGTTTTCGCATCAACGTATTCGCTTTCATCGTTATGAAACGGTGCCACGAACCTCGAGGATTGTAAGACTTCAGGTACATTTGAAACTAATCAGTTGCGCTCACCACACGGAATGTTCCTTCAAAGCTGATTGAGAGTATGCAAGAAAGTCGAAGGTCCGACCTGCGATGGTCAACCCTTCCAAGAGGTATTTTCCATAGCGGGATCGTACGAATTCCGGGCCGTCCATCTCCCGATCAAACCGAATCTGTAGGCGCCCTTCATCGACAAAACTGACCCGCAAAAAGGCGTCCTGGTGGTTGGCCCCCCATGTGCGCACCACTCGATTGGAGCGTTCGGGGAATGGCCCCTCAAGGGTTATGGTCGTCGGGGATACGTATGCGTGATATGCGTCGAAAAGATTTGGATCAGGGGGAAGCGCAGGGGCTTTTGAGTTCTGAGCAAACTCTTGTGATATGAGTTCAAAGTGTTGAGAGATGGTCTGTGATTCGTCATCCCAAAACAGTTCTTGTGCTTTACGACCAAAATGGCGCAACACCAAGGTGGCGCGGCTGAGGCCTTCCACGTCGACCAGTCGCATGATATTCTCTCGCAACTGCAACGCTTCACGCATGTCGATAGCAAACGAATGAACGAGAGCCATTACTTGGAACGCGAGGCGCCAGTCAATTGTTTGAAGCCACTGTTGAAGGCGCTTTTCGACCGACCCGGAAAAAAGGTCACGTCGGACAATTGGGTAATCGAAGCTCTGAACGTTGGAGAGCTTTGCGGTGTTGCATAAATCCCAGAACGTGCTGAGATCATCAGGCGAAACACATATTAAGCGAAGCGAGAGAGAGGTGAAGGGCGCCACGCGTGAATGGCCTGGGAGGGGCAAAGCTGACAATCGGCGGCGTTGTGGAGATCTGACCTCGAGTATCGATGCGAGTAGCGACGAGAACGATGTACTCGATAGCAGGGAGCGAGAGAAGGTTGGTGGTGACATAAACGAGATTGTAATAACGGGTTCAGTGCGCAGGTAGTGATGGGGGGAGATAGAGCTCATTTGTGAAAATCGAGACGATATGGTGTATTGTCCGCCTTCGTGGGTGAATGAAATTTGGAGCTCGCGGCGATCCTCGTCGAATGAAAGCGTGATACCTGGCAATGATGCTTCCCACTCGATGGAGAAATATCCATCTCGACAATCCCAGCCAAACTGCATGGACTCAATACGCACAACGTCGCTGCGGTATCGAGCCTCCCGTTGCTGCTTTTGTTC
>CEMH01204495.1:14517-41061 GCA_001179725.1 Macrocystidia cucumis | reverse complement strand
GAATTGTTTCGACGACCTCGGCACGGGGTTCGCGTTTGCTCATCGTGAACTTGATTCGTCGTCTGGAGTGAGTCACCGAGAGTGATCCTTGCGATTGTTCGCCGTAGAGATCGAGAAAGCGTTCTCCGATCTCTAGGGTAGGGAGTGTAAGGGAGCCGATGCCGCGATGGGCATGCGATTGACGTTTGTCTCTGAAGAGCGTAACATCGAAATTCAGAGGAAGAGCAGAGAGATTTGTGAATGCGGGGTTATGATGGAGGATTTTGGCGATCTCGCGGATGAGCGTATTTTGTTGGATGGAGTAGTCCACATCTCGCATAAAAATCTCCATTTTGACTAGATTTTAGTGGGGATGGTTGACGCAGAAGCACTGAATGAGATACAGTTACGCTTTTGGAAGAAGAGACGCCCATGAAGCGCTCATGGCGGGAACGTTTTTTCAAAATTCGTGAACGAAAGGGAGTACAAAAACAGGGGCTAACGTGCCCAGTGTAGCCACCAACCTCTCCACATGGTTTGCTCGAGAGGGGTCACTTTACGGGCAACATTTGCCTTGTATCTCGCTGGAAGATTTTAAACTGCTGTTCGATAATATCCTGAACTAGCAGGTGACCAAAAAGAAAGGCGGAGAAAAATGGGGAGTCGTACGGGATCAGTCAAATGCCTGTTTCTCTCCAATTCACTGCGAATCCATGCTATAGTTTCTTTGCGGGCGGATAGGTGAGGGATGGCTAGAAGGTTCCTCAAGCATCAAAAAAAAACATAATAAATAAATAAATTGGGTGATGATTTGCACCTCGAGAAGCACGTATAGCATAACGATATGAATTAAGTACGCGCTGTTTTAGAATAAAATGCTTCAAAGTGAGGGGAGGGATTGTGTGCATTATGAGGCAACGTTGGCGGGTATTTGGATTCAAGAATGATCATTTCAAGTCCCGCGCAACACAACCCAACCCAAAGCTCATACAAGCTCAACCTTCAACCTTCATCCTTCACCAGCTCATACATCCTCATTTGCAATCCTAATCCTCAAGAAATGACTCTGTCTGAACCAGAACATCACTCTCAGCGACCAATAAACACTCCAACTGACCCAAACATCATGGATCCCCCACCCGACACGGACACTCACAACGAGGCGAATTCACCTTCCAAAGCTACCGAAGCGACTCTCTCTCCTCCCAATCAACCTCCGCTACGAATTTATACTCGTTCACAAATCCTTTTCCTTCACAACTCACCGTTGGTCAAACCTCCACCAAATATGCCTGACCTGAAGTCTTGGTTTGGGTGCATACACTTTGATCATTTGGAGACGTCCTGAATACTAATAACAATCATTGGTAGCGAGACTATCGAACAACCTTTGTCTAAAAAGGATCCGGACCCTCCTGTTTCCCGAGATAGAAGGTAGCCATTCCAGTCGTCTTTTTTTGCGAGCGCTTTGCTGATCCTGGCGCCTTTTGTAGATTTAGACGGGATGCAGAAGACAACGGTAGGTTCTGTCGAATGAAACTCGGTGACCTGGTCTTGACCGGATTTAGATTCTCCCTCCAAGTCGTCCTTGCGAACTGGACTCACCCAACCTTCACAAATGGGCAATTTCAAACATCACTCCATTCGCGCCAGCGACCGGGGAAGGGACGGGGACCGTGATCGTGATAAAGATAGAGACAGGGACGACAAGGAACGCGAGCGGGATATCCGAGAAAAAGAGGGCCAAGAGAGATTGCGCAATGTCAGTATTGGCAAACCACACCTTTCCATGCTAAAGCTTCAGCAGCTATCTGATAAATATGACCGCGAGCGTATGGCAGCTCCTTCCGGGAACCGACACAAGGATAGAGAAGTTGCGCCCCATCTCAATGCAACCTCCACTGCTAGAGCGAATCCACAAACCCAACTTGCGGCAGGCACCTCTCGCAGGGAACCCCGCGAGTCTGGGAAGAAAAAAGCTGGAGAATCAAGTGAGGATTGGAGGCGGGGTGAGTTTCGTGGCAATCTCTCCATAGGTCCTCAACTCATCAACTTCCAAGGGGCAGAACCGCCTCGTAACTCTCGTGACGATAGTCAGTCTTCTTTCCATTTTAACCACTTTTTGCTAACATCAATGTGGTTAGGATCAGACGGCCGAAAGGATCGAGAAGAACGAGACCGAGCGCGAGAATCTTCTCGTCCTCGGCGAGATATATCAACTTCGAGACGCGAAAGAGAAGGCGGGAGAGACGATCGTGACCGCCGAGATCGTGACGACAAGGACAGAGACCGACGAGCAGATCGAAACAAGGAGCGTGACGATAGAGACCGTGATGCGGATCGCGACCTTGATGCCGACGATCCCCGCCGCTGGAGAGATGACGGGAAGCGCGACGAGAGGATGGCTGTCAGACGAGGAGACCGTGCTGGAGACAGAGAGAATCGCGACAAGGACAGGCCAAAAGACCGAGCTGCTCCGGAAAACTCATGGGAGACCCCAAGCGATCGCCGGTGGACCGTTGTAGAGGAGAGAGACGGCCGTTCCAAGCGTCAGTCAGCAAGGGATAGGAAGTCAGGTCAAGCTGGCGAAGAGACTGGAGGGCGCGAAGACCGGCGGGAGCGGGAAAGAGAGAGGGAGCGGGAAAAAGAAAAAGAACCTGCTTGGATGGATACCTACATACCCACGTCTACCTCTGGTGGAATTCTCGGGGGAAAGGGTGCTGACAATGAGCTCGATGGCATCCAAGCATGGAAGAAGGGCATGAAGGAAAAGGAACTCAAAGACAAGCCACCAGCAGATCAAGCCAAAGCCCAGACCGAAGTCCCAGACAAACAGTTGGATGAAATTCAGTTATTCCGGCTGCTCATGAAGAAAGAGGAAGAGAAGAAAAAGGATCCCAACGAAACACAGACGGTTGTGGATGTAAAGGGCCGCGTTCAACCTGCTGTTCTGTCTGGTAAGTTATTTCTTCTAGCCAAGCATATTCCTTGTTTACCTTATCTGCGTAGGATCTTTACTTCCCACCCCCAGCGTTACTGCTGCGACCCCTTTGAGCAATTCGGCCAGCGAGCATCAAAATCAAGTTGGGACCACGGTTTCGGTCATCGCGGAACCTTCTGATGGACCCTCCTTTCAGGCGCCTCCCACTCAAGAGAGGACCCCTACTACTGAGCAGACCCCTTCCCCACAATTCAACCCACCCTCGGGTTCTCGTCTCCTTGCTTTCGCTCGAGCGTCATCTGCCAATAGTCGTGCGGTAAATGCGAACAATGGCGTTAGTCAAAATTTGAATGGTATGATGTCTTTTCTCTCATCAGCACTGTGAAATAAACCTCGTTTCAAGGGCGCGCTCAAGATCTACCCATCGAGTCATTGAAGCTAAGCCAGGCTTCCGTATCTCTCAACCAAGCCCAGATTCCGGCGGCGGTGGCTCAGCAAGGCCTGGATCAGCCGAAGGAGCAGGTTTTTGCAAGTTCTGGAGACGCGCACCGTCCTGCGTCGGCCTTGGCGTCTGTAGGAGATGGCGGCCTTTATTACGAAGCGGGACCTCAGGATAGTCCTACTGGGTACGCATCGAACAAGGGCAGCCGATTTGCCAGGTTCTTCGACGGCAAGCCCAAAGACTCGGCTCCGAAAGTTCAGCCTCAATTTGGTGTCCCGACGACGCAAAACCAGACCACGCGACAGGAGCCAGCAATGTTCATGGCCAATGGATCTGATCAACGAACAATGGATGATATATATGCTATGTTGAGCAATTCGGCGCAGGTCAGTTCTATCGCGAATTGCTGTCTGGCGTAAATCTTACCCTTTTTGGGACAGGGACAACGGCTGGGGGGTCTTGGTGTACCGAACGGACAACTCAATAACGCTTCTTTTGTGGGACATCCACAGAATCTTCAACAACACATTCACCAACAGCAGCAGCTACAACCTAACAACCGCATGGAACCTTTGTACGAAAGTCGTCTTGACGATCGCAATTTTATGCCAGACGGCATGGTTCCCGGCTTGAGGTCTGTGCCACCTCCCCGCGGTCGTGACGGGATGTTTGCCGATAATTTGGACGAAGGGGTCCACTTTAATGGACAGAGATTACCTTTGCAGCGCGCGCTGGAACCTCTGTACCCAGGACCGCCCCAACAAATGTTTTCCCAACAGGGCGGGAGAAATGGGTCTATCCCTCAACAACCCACTTATCGAGGTGGCCCCTCGCCCAACCTCCCTCCCATCCACAACCCTCAAGCGCAGCGATTGCCACCTGGCCTTGCTAACCTTGGCGGTCGTCCTCCTCACGATCCATCCAGCTATATCGGAATGGGTGGTGGACCCTCGGGGGGCTTGCACAATCAACTCCTTTCGAACCTCCCCGCCCAGCAACCTTTTAACGGTATCAATAACTCCTCCAATTTCTCGGGCATGCCACCAATGCGGGCAGGCCCGACTGGACTCCATCCGATGCAGCATCCTCTTTCTCACCATCAATCCGGACCGCTGGGCCTTCCCGGCAACCTTGACCCTCGCTCTCACAATGCCCTCCTCACCATGAACAATGGTGGTGTCCGGAACATTGGCACGGGCTACCCAACTCAAGGGGGGCTGAATGGTCAAATGCAAACCCCCCACCCATCTCTCCGGCAGCAGCAGCAACCCCATCAACCTCAAATGCATCCACACCACGTACCCCACCTCCTTCCTCCACACCTGCAACAACAGCAGAACATTTCTATGCCGAACAATCAGCCCGCACACGACCTGATGGCCCTTCTTATGGGTGGTTCCCTCCGAGAGTAGGATCATGTTGATCCCGAATTCTTGCAAGGCCGCCCGCCTTCCCTGTTTTTCCTGCGAGTGTATTTGCATTGCTAATTTTCTTTCTGTGTTTCGTTTATCTCTTCCATTCAATTTTCGTCAGTTGCTTTCATTCTACATAATTCAATCATTGCATCGCCATCCGGTCGCTACGAAACCATCCGTCCGCGTGCCTTCGTCATTGTATCGTCCCAGCTATCTGATGAACCCTCAAATTGGCTTTGATTTCCCAGCGATTTGGTTCAGGGAAAGACTTTTTTTTTGTCCGAGGGCGCGTACTCACGGTTCTCTTTCCTAGTACTGGAAACGTGTAGCATCCGACCCAACAGAACATGTAGGTCTACCCTGTTCTGTCTCTCGTGGACTCAGTGAAAGATCACTGGCTGGGCTCAACCCCCACACCTGATTATCAAGACAACCCCTGGTCTGTTGCGTCATTCTGTTCTGCGACCTAAGTTAAAGGAATCAAACATCTCATGAGATCCGTGAGGACCCGCGGAAGGTTTATATTCGGCCGTTCGGAACTCTGAGCTTCCCAAGAGGCGGGTGTATAAATCTCCATAAGTTTTTTTGGGGGGGCAGGGCCATCTGCGTTGCAACGACACCGATCTTCAATTGACACAGGAATGTTGAGAGGGGGTAATCAGTGGAGTCCCTTCAACGGAAAGAGCGAACCTCGTCGGAACTTTCCTGGCCCGCGTCACAGCTGGGCGACAGAAGGACGCTCATAAATGCGATCATGACAAGGAGAATTCTCAGCGGTGTCATTCTACGGCGATGTGGCTACAACAATTGCACCGATTTGGTAATGAAGTAAGGAGTTCTCAGGACAAGACATAGATGTGAAGCTTTTTTTTTTTTTAATTAACAAATTGTAGGATAGAAGTTCGAGGATGGCAGATTAAAGCGTGTGAAACGCTCCTGAGAGCGGCAGCCCAAGCGTGACTAGTTGACTGATGGAAAAGTTGGGTTTTTCTCGGGTGGCGTGGCCGACAGGAGGAAGTCGATCATCATCAATTTCAAAATGTTCCTCATCGACGCTGGAATCTCAGGGAGGGATCAGCCATGCCCCCCATGAACAGCCTCGGTGGGGTGAAGCATTTGCAGGTGATTTTGGTACAGGAGGCAGATAACGAGTCTGAACTGCTTCGAGGAAGGGAGGATTTGAGAGAGTTGAAGAGAGATAAAATTACGTGGGCAGTTCACGAAATGTGTTCAGAATGGCTCGTAATATTTGCTGTGATAATTACCTAACGGAGGTGGATCTTGTCATAGTCTGCCTGCAGGCAAGAAACGTGGTGAACTTGTGGGTATCAAAACAGGGAATTCATTATCACCGAATCTGCTGAGCCTGTAATCGGGGAGGATAAGCGGCGAACCGCACTGGACTGGGATACATTGCCCAGATAGCCCCCTTGCCCTTGAAAAGTTGCTTGTTGTTCTCTCGACACAACCTTTTCTCAAAACTCCTCTCCATCTTCCCCTCTCTTCCTCTCTCTCCCCCTCTCTCTATTTCTTTCATCTCGGCACCACAGTGAACTGCAGTGAGGTTCTTTTTTGACCTCATCATCGTACCACTGCTCGCCCCTCTGCCTTGCTTTTTGCTCTCGGTTCGATTCGAGATTGTCCTCGGTGGTCTTTGCGTCTTCTAGACAGCCTCGAATCTCTCTGTTCTCACTCCAGTCATTCATTTATTCCCGGTCCACTTCCACACCCCCTCATACAAGATATTTTGCCCATCGATAATACCACACTCTCTTATCCAATCGTACGTGCTATCAGCCTTTGTGTCTTGATGGTATGATTTCTGACGATTCGCATGCCTCTCAGTGAGCATAGAGCAAGCGCAGAAAGACCTTCTCTATAGATAAACCAACTGTGAGTCGCTATAATTTGTTATATGCGCACTACTGAACTGAACTCGTTTGGTTTCGCAGAGGTGAGCACTTGGCAGAAGTGAAAAACGTGTTGCCGCCGGACCGAAGTACATAAAGTGGCGGATAAATTGACAGTGGAGAGTTCTTTTTATTTTATTTTGTGGGAATGATGAGACATGCATGAGGCGTGTCTGTGATGGCAACCGATTCACAATTCATCCCTTCATTCCCTTTTTTATTTTTTTATTTTATCCTTTTTTTATTTATTTAATTTTTATTCGTAATTTCCACTTACGGGTACTGATCACCTTACAAGCCTTGTCTCATTCAAATCTCCCTTTTTTTCCCTTCTTTTTCTCTTTCCTTCAACGTCGTCGTCGAGCTCATCCCCCTCCTCGACGGCCTTTCTTTCCTCTCATTCTTCATCCTTTTGATACGACTTTCATCACTGACTACATTCCCCCAATCAGCTCGTGGCAGGTGCATTTTAACTACTGCACTTTACCTCAAGCCTGTCTCTCTCTCTCCCTCGACGCTTGTCCTGTCGAACACATCGCATGATCTGCATCTTACATTCAGTGAGTCTCACTTTTATACTTGCTTTATTTTCCATATATATTGGGGCGCCTTTTGTCCCTTCTTGTCGTTCGTGGCACCGCTTTATTTGTTCTTGCGTCCACCCACACTCTCCCATCATCATCAACAACATCATCATCAACAACGTCTCCACTCCCACTTTTCAAATGGCTGGCGGTGACCACCCGCTCAGTAGAATATTCACTGATGTTGTCGCTCCTAGTACACTCTCGATCGAACTCTCGTCCGCATCGATTTCTGTTGAAATGAAAGACACATCCACAACAAACAGACATTCCCGCCATTCCAACTTTTACCCCAAGAAGCGTCCCTCTCCTCATGGCGTTTCTAAATCCCATAAGACGCCAGTTATATCCATCCCAGGCCCTGCTCGTAAATCCCCTCGCTCTGCCAAGTCTGCCCTTATCCAGCAACAGCGTCAGCGCGAGGCTCAAATCTCGGCTCTCCGAAGAGAAGGCGTCCTCCTCGAAGAGGAATATCGCGAAGAAATCCGCTATTACATGTACGACATGGAGGTGCATAAAAATCGCTTTTTTTTGCGCGTCTCCTTATCTCACCGAATCGTTATCCATCTGTTTAGCGCTATACCATGTCTTCAATGCAATCTATGGATCAACAACCGGAAATTCGTTGGCACATGCGTCCTTGCCTTGTCGACTTCCTTGTCGAAATTCACTTCACGTTCCGACTCCGTCCAGAGACCCTTTACCTCACTTTGAACATTGTCGACCGTTACGTCTCCCGCAGGATTGTGTACACAAAGCACTATCAGCTCGTCGGATGCGCCGCCCTTTGGATCGCCGCTAAATTTGAGGATGCCAAGGAACGCGTTCCCACTGTCCAGGAGCTTGTCCAGATCTGCCACGAAACGTACGAAGAGTCCGCCTTTATTCAAATGGAAGGCCACATCTTGTCCACTATTCAGTGGACTTTGGGCCACCCCACAGCCGAAGCTTGGTTGAGACTCATGTGCTGCGGTCCCTGCATGGAAGAACCAAAAGTCCAACACGTCGCCCGCTTTCTCATGGAGATCACCTTGTTCTACCGAGAATTCGTGAAACACACGCCTTCTTCCATCGCGTTAGCTGCCCTGACGTTGGCCCGTTTCCTCTGCGACAAACCTCGACGAGTATGGGAGGAAACCGACGAGTGTCTGGAAGTGGTTGAATGCCTCGATAATCGCCTTTCCATGCACGTTAGCGAACTGTCGGAAATCTTGGTGAAGAAGTACTCGTACGCTTTCTACTCGAAGGCTGCGACTTTCGTCGTCCAGTATTATCTGCAGGGACACCGCTTCATTCCGCAGGTGTATGCGCCATTCCCAGTCACACCAACTCGTTCCCCTGCGATGTCTGCTGTCAGCACTCCAATGAGTTCGATGACCCCAAGATCCGATTTTTCAGACGACATGCCGCTTACGCCGATAACACCGTCGTTCTCTAGCGATCCCTTCTCGGGGTCGTTCTCGTCTGATGACAAGGAGAACATGACTTCCTCGTTTGAGCCCGTGATCAACAAACATCGCGTGGATTCAGCTCCGGAACAATATCTTCCTCACGATTTCGTTGCGTTTGGTCGCCCAGCCCTCCACAACCTCAACGTCTCGCCTCCTCGGAGCTTCGTGTCATAGCCACTTAAACGTCTGTATTCCCGCACAACCCTCCTCGAATGGTTACATATCATCCCTGTTCAATCGACAATCACCCAGCAAAATGTAATACCATCCCACGTCGCACCGACAAACTGTTTTCTCCACTTCCGTCATCCATGCATCACTCTCCCTCGCAATCGTCTTCTTTTCACTCGTTCTACTGCATCAACATCAATATCCTATCCTGGCAGGGGCAATCCTATATGAAAGAGGAGCTTCGGTAGAGGAGATCATGTTTTGATCGCTCTCAATACACCAGCCTGTAGGAATATGGACAACTTTTTCCACCTCTGTACCGCGAACCACTGTGAACAGCTTTGGCGCAAGGGCAGCTCACTTATCCATATTCTTGATCCCTTTCTTTTCGCAATTCCAATTTGGCGACTTTACACTCACTTTTTCCTACACTATGCATCGTTCATACACCACCCTCCTAGCACTTTCATTCTGTCGCAATTCATCAACCACTATCGCCATTCCTACCGCCCCTGAGGAACGTTCAACCTGTTGTGCCTCCATCCCTCCTCTCGCTGTGTCATTGCATTCGTTCTAAAGTATACTTTATTCCTTCACTTTATCATACTTGACTTTTACCCTCCATCCCCTGTCAGCTCACACCATCTTGTACCACTCTCGTACCCGCTGGCAACCCCATTCAACTTCAATTGCATATTCTTTTTTTTTTCGCCCCCACACTCCAGATAGCTCCCGAAACTGCTGCCTTGTCCTGCCTGTGGAATGTAGCACACGCGCTCTTTGATTCTTGAAGCTTCTCAGGGGCTGCCCTCACAAAATGTTGTTCCGATTCTCAAATGCGTGAAGCCTGTTCACTGTTCCCGAACGAAACATCCGAATAACCCTTGCCATCCAATAAGAACCGACCGGCAATCATGCGTTTGTCAACATTCCCGAAGCTAACGAACGGCGAATCGAGATCATTTTCATCTTTGCCTGTGCTCCACATGCATGTGTTTCGCAAGGAAGATCAGATGTTCGTTACATACCTTGGTGCAATTCTAGGGTCCGGTACCTCCTTTTCCTGCCGACCACGCTGCATTTCCGGGTGATGTGCATATGTCATAAACGAGGTTCGATCCACAGATCATGTATCTTTTGATTTCTCTATTCCAGTGCCCATTGCTCGCCAACTTTCTTTATTCCCACTGCTCTTTTCTCATCCAAACTAATTCTACCAGCGTTCAAGATGGCCGTTGTCAGTACGGTATTCTTGATCGTGGGCAATCCGTGCAGATCATAGTCTGCAGGCTGCGCTTTCCCCGCATTGACAGCCCGCGCGGCGTCGATGAACTTCTCAATAGATATGTAACCGTAACCACGCTGTCCATCGAAATGGCCACTTTCTGATGGAGAATACTTCATGCTGGTAGTGGGGGGCGGGGGGTCGTCAAGTTTAGCCCTGGAATACAGCCGATCAAGAGCAATGGGAAAACACGAACTAAAATGGGTTGTACCACGTCTTCCCTGTGTCGTCAACGGTGACGTCGTACCCACGATGGGCTTGGTCAACTGTAATGTCTCCCTGTGCGAGAATGCGCCATCAATATCAAGGTGTGGCTGAAACTCGAGGTTTAAGGAGCCCGCGGCCAAACCTTTTCGCCCATATAATACCAATGCTGTGCAGAATGAACCCCCGCTTTCAAGGGCGCTGTCCAGCTGGCTGTGTAAACCCCGGTCCCACGATGTTTGGAACTCGTTATCGATTGCCAATCGACCAACAAGGTGATTGTATCTTCCGTCTGGGGAACACAATTATACGGCTCACTTGTTGCGATCCCGGTTGCCGCGCTGGCTACCACGCGTGTAGGGATGGCAATGTCTTGCAATATCCAACAGCAGATATCGATATGGTGCGACGACAAATAGTAGCTTTTGAGGGTCAAAGGGAGTCAGAGCGGAGGACCCTGCGCCAAAGTTATGGGACTACTGGGTGTTCTCACCTGATATCCGAGTCTTTTCCAGCCCAGGCTCGGAAGGTTTCAAGCTGACTTTTAGGTTGGCTCATCCATGCGTTGAAAAAATTGAACTGTCCAAGAGTTTTGGCCCTCGCCTTTGCGTCGCTATAGACAGGGTCGAATCTAATCGAACGATCATGGTGAGCAAAGCATTCGGGTGTCTCACGAGTAGGAGAACATAAATTCACCGCTTGTGGTGCTCAACGAAGCAAACGACATTATGCTTTTTGGCCGCCTCGATCAAAGCGTTGTGATGGGAAAGCAGCTGAGTTGCTGGCTTCGTAACGAGGACGTGAAGTCCCCGCTCAATAGCGTAGATGGCAATGTCATAGTGAGTGCCTGGCGGATGCAAAAAAAAAAAAAAAGCTTAATGAAACAGAGAATGAGTTCACGACCAATTATCCATACTATCAGGTGTAAAGATGATGACAGCATCGCCAGGAGCGAGTTTGTCGATCGCGGTTTTATCTGCAAGTTAGGTCAGGGAAGGAATCAAAACGGTCTCAAACGCAAAGACCACAAACAAGCTTCCGCGTCGACTAGACCGTTTTCTGGGAATTCGTTGAATCTGCGTCAAACATATATAATTTAGATCGGCAAATTCAGGTACGAGGACGGAAGCATACGAGAGATCCATCTCCTTGTAAACCCCACCGATGTTTTCCTCGAGATGTTTGCGTATCGCAGGGAATTTTCCTCCGTTGACGCCGACCATGGAGAGTTGGTCAACCTGCGAGGAAGAAGTGAATACGACAGCCTCGCCCTCCTGTTCGACGTAATGAAAGATTACCTTGCCAAGTCGTCTCAAATCAAACAGTGTCAGTCCGACGACCTACGCTATAGTTCAGGAGAGGTTTGAGTATTTTTTTCATGATGCTAGTAGTTACCCCGATCTACGTAGAAAATCAGGAGAAGGATCTGAGAAGTAGCTTGTTTCTCAACTTTTTTGTCGGACTTTGAGGCTCCAGAACCTGTCCATCCTGTGGTATATTCTCCCTGAGTGGGAATTTCAGTGTGGCGGAACGAAACAGGTCAGGGGTATTGTGGTACCGTTCCACCTGAAAGTCAAGCGGTAGTTGAGTGAACCTCTCGGGGACATGGACCATCCTTCAGTGGGCACTTACACATCAAGACATTGAGTTTCGACATTTCTGAAGACGTGGCAGAGGTTACGCGCTGGAAGTAAACTGCGAGGGCCCTTTATACCAAGTTTGTGGAGGAGAACCGGACCGCTATGGTGGGAGACCGCGCCGGTCGGGAGTGAATGATTCCGCTGGCAGAAGTTTACAGCTCGCTAATTCTTGACTTCTCTCATAAGCCTCAACTTCCCTTCAAACCCGGTGTTGCGTGTGTTCTCTCATTGGAACCACGCGCTGTGCTTGAGGACTTTGGTGCGACGACAAGGGCGATGTCGAGTCGTGGTTTGATATAAATAATCAAGCGAATCACTAAAGTTTGCCGGACATCTGCGACAATATATGCTGCGGCCATATTATCATCATTGCGTGGCGCGACCTTGGCTCATTCGCACAACGCCGAACAATGGCCGGAATTCATGTTTGGAAGGGGATAAAAAGTGGTAACCATTCACTATTGAATGTTATCTATGCAAGGGGCATGCTTAAGAAGGAAGACAATGCGGGACGGGCGTGGTGAGCGTCTGGCCCACATACACGTTCCATGCACGTGGGAAGCGTGACGTCAAGGCGGAGGGGGGTCAGTTTCAGTCAGTTCAATGTTGTACGCTCCGTCTGCATATTCACGACATTTCACGACCATCGATTTTCCTCTCCCCTTTTCCCTTTCATTTTCACTTTCTAATCCATCTTTCTATCTCCCTCACTGCCTAACAATTTACTCCATCCCTCGTCAGAATTTCTGACTTGCGATACGCGTTCATCAATGCCGCCGCTCCCAACCACAAACGCTCCACCAGAACCTGGTTTTATTCCTCGAAAGGAATTTATTCGGGACCAGAAGCATGCTCCAAACTCTTATGCCCTCTTGGCAATAGCCGGCGCGACTTTTGTTCGCCTCTATTCCTTTCCACTCCCCCTCGTTAACGCACTTCGTCGTGCCTTTGAACAGCAAGAGGTATTGAGCTCCTTTCGTGAAGATCTCACGCAGAACTTGTGTGAATTCGCCCTCGAAGGGAAACCCTGGGCCAACCCGAAAGCAGTGGCTTCTGAAAAGCTTTTGCTGGATATCTTCACCATCATCTACCAATTCGGATACTCCTACTTGTCATCCATTGATTACGGCCGAGAGCATGACGATCGCATCGCGTTGGCTTTTTCCAAACCGGGTACCAACTCTCTTACTTCGCCATCAGGCACACCGATACCCCCATCTCCAGTTCCTGACTGGGCGGGCAGTTTGTCATCCCATTCACCCAAGACCAGGCGGATTCCTTTCGCATTGTCCTTTGCGTCTGCTACAGTCTTGCGTGTCCTTTCACCGCCTCTCAATTCTACCCCCGCAATACTACAAGCGGTTCGAGCTTCGTGGCCCCGCGGGGTTTTATCCGAGAAAAAGATTGGTGATAGCGCGTTTGAATTCAAGCTCAAGGGTTACAAATGTGAGCTTACTCGTTCAAAATCCTTCATCTCAACCCATCTCCGTCCATTGCAGGGTTCCAAGAGGACACGTTCGCCAACGACTCTCTTCGCTATATCCTGTCTCTGTTGACTGCTTTGGACTCTCATTCCTTTTCACTTCTAACCTCGTTATCATTAACGAGCCGGTCTCGCACCAAAGATCTCTGGATATTCACAGGACCGGCTCCAGCTACGACGGACGATCTTCATTCTGATTCCCCAACTTCATCGATCATTCATGGCGAGATCATACGGCGGAAAATGCCTAACTTTGACGGCCCAATACCACAATCTCCCTTGGCCGCACCGCCACTCACTCAGACACATCACAGGAAAGCGGCTACGGAGCCGCATATTTCGACAGTGCACACCGGACCTACGCACGTGAAGGCGTTGTCGGAGGATGGCCCCAATCGCTTTCATCCCATCTCAAGAAAGCCCGCTCCTAAAGCTCAAATCCCCGTTTCCGTCTTGGTCCAAGACGCTTCGGAAGAAGCAGGGTATCACGTCACACCTCCCAACACTGCGAATGACAACATGGCCGGTGTCGGCACATATCAAGATGGGCCTCGTACACTATCTCCTGATTCCATGCGAGACACAGACCGACGAGGGGCTGCTCAAACTCCCATGTTTCGCACGAAGACGCCGCCATCGATGACACCGCACAGTCGCTCCCCATCTCCACCTTCCTCGTCACCAATCGGTAGCAGCAGTTTAAATCACCACACTCCACAATTCACACGCACAATGACTCCCCCAATTGATCAGCCCCTCTTGCCATCTGGCGTATTTCGTGACTCTGCGTTTTCCTCGAACACAAACATCGGGGAAGACGTGCCAGGGAATTGGGCATCAATGGAGTCTAAAGGGAAACAGCCTGAACGGGATCACGCCTCTTCTCCCGGTCCAGTACTTCCTGGTGGCTGGCAGCCTACGACGATAGAGGAACAGATAGAGGAGGACGTTATCACTTCTGAGACCTTCGTTCCCCCAATTTCCTCAGACTTGTTGAAGCGCCCTGTTCAGCACCTTCAAGACGTACAATCTCGAGTCAGCTCGCCAAAAGTCAAGAGCGCCGACGCGGGGATGCGGAAAAGCGAGGCTGGTGTGGTTGGGGTTTTCCACTCGTCAACGCCTCTTGCACCAATACCAGAGCGGGAGCGAGGGAAGGGGTCAGGTTCTGGATGGGTTTTGGTGAACGTGGAGGGAAAGAACTCTGTGACGTCCACATACGTGGAAGGCAATGGGTCAACACCGGAAATCCGTACACGGTCGCCATCTGGCAGTCGGTCATCTCCACTAAAACAGGTCGCGGGAAAATCACCAATGGGCAAACAGACTTATTCTGATCCCAAAGCCATGTCTTCAGCTGTGAAGACGATTGCCATCATTGATGCTGTTGACGCCAAGGGGAAAGGTAACGTTCCAAACGGGAACGCAAGCGGTGACCCTCGTCGCCAGAATTCGCTATCTCGAAAGCATTCAGTTAGTGTTTCATTCCGTATACTTGGCCAATGAGTTTTAATGACGGTTTCGTAGGGAAAGGGTGAGGTTGGCCATGTTGCTAGATCCAATTCGCAGAGACAGTCGTCAAAAGAGGAAAAACCAAGCTTTCTCTCACGCATTGCATTTCGGGATCGCGTGAAGCGAATGGGAACACCCGAAGCACCAAGAAATGAAGAACGTCGCAGGAGTCTTGATTAGCAAAAAAAAAACCAAGCGGAAGATAAGTATTTACGGAGCGTCGGACATGTAAGAAGTAGCATCTGGCAACATCTTTTCATTTTCCCCCCTTTTTTTGACCCATCATCCCCTTTTACCATGCCTTCACCTTGTTCTTTTGTACAGTGTTCATTTTTTGTTTGTCCGTTTCCCCAACCTTTTTGGGGAGTCAGTTATGGGTTACCCCGATTTCATTCCTTACTTACAGCACACCACGTCTTAATGTTATCTGACATCATGTACAAGCACTCTTTGGCAGATTTCTGATCTGGTAGTACCATTTGCGATTTGTAACTCTCTACAATCTCTACCAATTTGTTACAAGTCAAAAGCGGAGCAAGGAGGACTCGGACTGTGGTTGTTTTGTGTGCGCGTCACGATCACGTGCATGAAGGCCACGTGGCCCGGGCTTTTTGACTCTGGAGACTCAGAGGAGGCCAATGGCCATTCGGGGAGGAAGTGGTGATTCAAGCTACAAAAAAATGTGATAGACGATTGAATGTGCACTAAGGTGTATTTGTGTGATGAAGAAGAGTTGTGGAATGAGTGAAGAGCTGAATTGGTGGTCGATTTTGATGTTCAAGGCAAAAGGTCAAGTTGCTGTCATGGGGGAGAGGGCAGTGGGAAGTGGCCAAGTTGGATTGTTTGAGCAGTTGATGAAGAGAGGGAAAGGGTGGAATGAAAGGTGAGTATCTAGCTCAAGAAATTGGATATACGCATTGAATTTAAAAGGGCCAAGTAGGAATGTGTGTACCAACGCGCAAAGGACGGGTTCGGAGGGCAATGAAAATGCGGTTATACATTTGCTCGCTGTTCCAACAGCCACCTGTCCCTTTCTTTGCCCGCTTTCCCCATCACCAACCTCCCTCTCTCCTACATCTCTTCCAATCCTCACTTCATTACTTCCTCCACTCACCTCTCCCCCTCCTCCTCCCCCCTCCTCACTTCAGCTTTCTTCTCTTCCTTCACTCTGTCCCTCTCTACCTCCATAATCTCCCCTTCTTTCAATGCCTACTTGTCGCAGGAAAAGGGTCGTCCTCACAGAACCATCTGACACCCTCCTTCACCAAGTAAAGCACGATCCACACAGAGAGGTTTTCTATCTTGAGCAGACCGGTGAAATATTTGAAACCTACGAGTCCGTTGCTCAATAATTACCTTTACCCTAATTCACGCTCACACTTGGAAAATTTCCCCCTTCTTCAGTGCCTATGCCGCGCGCATGTCCTTTTACCGCCTAAAGCAATTCCAATGTGAAGTCACTGGCAAGAGTGGCCTGGATTATTTTCAAGCCATCGACAGTGAAAGACAAGAGGCCCGCACTATGCATCTTCGGTTCTCAGAACCACTCAAGCCCGCAGTCCTTAAGGCCGTCCAATGGCGTACGTTCCTGTTCCACATCGCGTCTTGACTTCTCCCTGAATCAACTGCTCCTACCCCCCGCAGAGGTTATGGGCCGCCTAGATCACCTGGTCGAAGCGGTGTATGATCGTTTCAAAGATCGTTACTTTAAAGATGAACGTATGTTCCCTCCTTCTCTGATTTATAAACCCCCCGCCGAATCATCATCCGTTCCCCGCTAGGTGTGCTTGTTGACCTTTCGGGCACCAAGTAAGTCGATCGCTACCGGACTTTGTGGTCTGTGGTGTGGCATGCTCACAAACAACCCCCTAAAGGTACTACGCTCGCGTTGACAAGGTATACCCTCCCAAGTATAATGCCGACTCCTCCGCACGCGACGCGCATAAAGACTCTTCATCCTCGTCCGCTACTTCCCTAGACGACGAGCTTCCCCACGCGATTGGTGGCGACTTGAAAACTCCTAGCAAGGAAGCAAACGCCCAAGATGACCCTGCCCTCTACTACTACTGGGTTCATATTCTTGAGTTGGAAAAGGAGAAGAGCCACGACAAGAACAAGATTGTTGCCAAAAATGCGGAGAAGGACAGTAGGATGATTGGGAGTTTGGTTGAGGTTCAAGCCTCTATGATGAGGTGCGGAAACCTGTCCCTAATCATGTTTCTTGCTCATTTTAACGTTCTGTGGAATAGCCGTGACCGTTTATCGTTCTCAAAGTCGATACTTCGCCGATTCATTCGTGACTGTGTGGATCGCGAAGCTGCTGTCGCCTCACCATGGACCGTTAAACCTCAAATAGCCAAACGCTATGGTGTAGACTCTATTATGCCCGAAGAGACTCGCAAGGGCGTGGAGAACATAAAAAAGGGCGAAATCGACAAGAGAAAAAAAGTTTGGGAAGAAAAGGAGGGCCCACCAGCCAAAAAACAGAAGAAGCTCACCGCCGCTCAGGAAGAACGAGGTAAGATTTACCACTTTGGCAAACTCGAATGGAGTTCATGCTGATACCGCCGATCTTTCCATGCAGCCGAGAAACGTGAAAGAGAAGCACGCGAAAAGGCCGAAAAGCAAAAGCAAGCAAAGGAAGAGGCCGAGCGGTTGGCAGCAGAGAAAAAGAAAAAGAAGCCTGTTCGATATCCAACTGAGGATCTCGATGTCCGAATTGCGGACAAAGACAAGAAAGCTGGCATGATCTTGAAACGCCCTGTTCCAAACCGCACCGTCCTCCCCTTCAACGACAAACCTGGAGTGTTTGAATCGTTCTTGATGAGCTGGAACTTTCTTGTGGTGTACGGGTGCGTTTTTTTTCCACCCTCATTACATCTACCATTGTTGTTAATGACTTTCTCAGCCAACCTCTACACTTGTCCGCTTTCACGCTCGACGAATTGGAGCATGCCATTCGGCACTCCGTCGCTGATCCCCCTTGTCCACTTTTAGCCGAGGTCCACTCGACACTGATCTATAACCTACGAACGGTTGCATTTCAACGGCATAATGCGCTTATGTCGTTACTTAGAGTGAAAGACGAAATGGGTGAATCTGGGGAGACAGACCGCATGTTGGGGGTGACCCTGGAAGAGCTCACGACAGCAATGGCCGATGTCGGGAACAACTGGGAGAGGGTACCTCTTCGGCACGCGGAGGGTAGAGAAGGATGGGAAGATGCCCTGTTTGGGTGTCTTAAAGATGTAAGTTCTCTTCCTCTTGTCCACCCAGTGAACTCATTTTCTGTAGCATGCAACCGTGGACAATTTCCCCTCCCTCCGGCGTGTCCTTACTCGGTTGTTGTTCGACACCGACTCCGCAGAGGACTCGACGCCATCTTCGTCTTCCTCGAGCCCCGAAGAACGAGGAACTTCTCCTCATGCCGCCGTTTCTCCGTCGACCCCCAGCGCACGTTACCACATGCTCCCTCCTGCTGACAGGATATCTATCCTTTCCTTCATGTGCAATCTTGCGATTTCTAGTAAAGCGATACATACACACATGGAAACCTGCGAAGAGCAACTTACCGCCCTCCGAAAGGAAAAGATCGAAGTAAACCGGCAGAAGAAACAATAGTAAGCCCGCTCCTTTCCCATTTTGTACCTACCTGTTGACCGAAACCAATAGTATGGAAGAGATGCACGCTCTTGATGGGGAGACCAAGGAGAACCCGATGCCGAGTACGAACGGGGTTGAAGAGGACGTGGTGATGCAAGACGCAAGCGAAATGTCTGATATATCCCCATCTGATGTCGGGTCAGAGACAGCTTCGGCCAATGGCGCATCAAAAAAGGCATCATCACGACAAAAGGAGCTGCGACAACTTCGACAAAAGGCTCAAATGCAAGCGCACTCCAAGGACCGGGAACTTGCCCGTGCGAAGCAAGCAGCGGCGAAGCAAGCATTGGCTGAACATCGTCGGTTAGACGAGGAGGTCAACAAGCTTGAACGTCGACTTGAAGGCATAGAACGAGAGTTCCGCAAGCTTCTAGGTGCTGTTCGTGTAAAATCTGTGGGGAGGGACCGGTTCTTCAACCGCATTTGGTGGTTTGACGGCATGGGTTCGGCGTCTTTGGTCGGGAGTGGAGGCGTTGCGCAATATGGTGCTGGACGATTGTTTATACAAGGTCCAAGCGAGTTTGATATCGATTTGTTGCAAATGCGTAAAGATGAGGATATTGATGCCCGAAGACGAGAAGAGGAGGGAGAGGAGGGTATGTTGGGAACAGGTGACTGGGCGGTCTTTACTGAGCTCGATGAGGTGAGTCTCTTTTCTAGTGTTTACTATGACAAGGAGGCTGATAACCCGCGATTAGTTGGAAGAACTTCTTGCCTGGCTTAATCCCAAAGGGCAACGAGAGATTGCTCTGAAGACCGCGCTTGGAAAATGGTGGACTCATATCACAGCAGGAATGCGCAAACGTATATCGGTAAGTCCCTTCTAGCCAGTTTCAGCTCCCTCACGCTCATATCATGGTCAGGACGCCAATGTCAACGCCAAACTTCCCGAAGCTCGACGGAGCGCACGTACGAAAGCTGCACCAGGCCACGACATATCGCGCGAACCTTACATGATGTGGACAAACCGCCGAGCAATAAATTCATCGTAATCTTGGTGCCATTTGTTCTCACTCTAGATAAGGCCCACTTGAGTCAGCCTTCGTACCGTCATAATACCGCATGTGTACACACCGAGAAACCTATCATAAGCTACTTTATCGACCTGTACACGGTCAGTGCCTCGGGATTAGAAGGTCAAGAAATGTCGGGCGGATCTCATTGGTGAGAACCCTCCGTGGCTATCAAGAAGATATTACGCATCACAACCCGTCAGTGTTTTCGGTTGATGTGTAAAGATGCATCTCTATGACCGACTGTATTCTAAGCTCTGGCCAAACGTTGACCGCCAGAAGAGTTCTAACAGACCAGTCCGTAAGTTTATGAGCGCTAGCATTGGATAATCCCGTGGCAAATTTCCGGATCCGATATTCCAAACTGGTGATCGACTTTACTCGTTTACAACTGGGAATGTTCAATTCGCCCAAGATCGTGCCGTTCCGCTGAACCGCGGGGACACCACCAGATAGGGGTTTGTGGAGAACATGTTGGAAGATAAGATGACCAGGGCCGACTTGGGAACATCTCCTTCGGTTGGAATGTGTTTTCCAGAACCATCTCGAAAATTTCTACTGGAGCTACGCGTTCTCGGACCTTTGCTTCCAATGGACGCCAATCCTCATATCATTCTAATTTCTACTTATCATGAACCGTCCCGCCCGCCTTGTTTTTTTTCACACAACCCTGGTCAAATTTCATATCGCCCTTCGTCCCTTTGTGTTAAAAAGGACCCCCCTTTCGAGTGCAGGTCGGGTTAACTCATGGCTTCCCTCCCAATCCCGTTCCTAGTCGGGTCATCCTCTAGCGGCCGAAATGTTCGAGACGCTCTCGAATCATGTAAGCCCGACGTTCTGAACTCAAGTTTTGGTTATGTGCTGACTGTCGGTCGGATTTCCAGACCGACGCTCCCAGTACTTGGTCGCATGCTCCACATCCTTATCAGCGACGGGTGATATCGAGAGCCCGATAAGTGAGAATGAGGAAGAGCCTTGCGACCTCTACAGGAACGATACCACCCCGTTCGTCTCTCGTAGACGCGGTAACGGACCTGCGTCAGACGTTGATTGGGACGAAGATGATCTGGACGATTTCCAGCATATACCCCATCACTATGGTAGCGTACAGCGCCTTGGACAATACCCTACTCCACCCCTCCCTATATCCAACGGCCCTCCCGTCCGAGAAGTTACGCCACTCCTCCGCAAAGCGGCTTCTTTCTCTGTCGCCGAAAACCCAAAAGATCCTCACTTGAATGGTTTCGTTCCTCAAACGTTGGATTCTGGGATATACCCAGTGGCCTCCCGTCGTCAATCGCATAGCTCGCTGAAGGCTGCCAATGTCCATTATGCATACCATGGAAAAAGCACGTTTGGACAGACAGTAAGCTCCTTCTCAAACCCAATCCGTGCCTTTGTTCTTTTCTGGTGGGCGAGGTAACTCATAATATATCATTCATCGCAGTTGTTCAATTCCATTGCGATATTGCTTGGAGTCGGAATGTTGTCGGAACCACTTGCTTTTGCCTATGCTGGATGGATCGGAGGGACGATCCTTATTATCAGCTTTGGCGTTATCTCTTGTTACACGTAAGTTCCGGATCGGATCGTCAACACGTTGCACCATATTGGCGATATTGATGACCGCTTTGCAGAGCTAAAATACTTGCACACATAATTCTAGCCGATCCACGATTGCGCTCATATGCAGATATCGGTCGAAAAACCTTTGGACCTCGGTCAACACTCTTCATCAGTTTCATGTTCTGCCTTGAGTTGTTCGCTGTGAGGTAGATGTTTTCGCACTTGACGTCAGCGTGCAGTTCTCAACCTGGTTTACAGTGTGATCCTCGTGACGCTGTATGCGGATTCGCTCCATTCCATCCTTCCGCAATACTCAGCAGACGTCTACAAGCTGTGGGGGTTGGTCATGTCAGTCTCTTCTTTGTTCGTTGAGGGCTTGCAAGCTCACGGATACGTTTAGATTGATCCCAACCGTCTTCCTCCCATTGTCCCTCCTCTCTTACACCTCAATACTGGGAATCCTGTCCACCGTCTTGATTATCGGAGTCGTGGTGGTGGATGGATTCTCCAAAAAAGAAGGCCCCGGAAGTCTTTGGAGTCCGGCCCCGACGTCAATGGTCCCTCCCGAAGGGTTCGCGAAGTTCGGGATTGCCTTCGGGCTTTTCATGGCTGGAGTAAGAACCCCTCTGGTGTATGTGGGATTCATAGCAATTAACGAACGTATTGCAGTTCTCGGGTCATGTTGTAATACCATCCCTTGCAAGGGATATGGAAGACCCAAGCCAATTTGACAGGATGATAAATTGGGCATTTGTACGTCCAGCCCTCGCCGATCCTGTCGGTCGATGCGCTAATGCTCCGTCTGAAAGATTGTTGCAACATCCATCTATGCGCTCATTGGCTCTGCCGGGTACCTCATGTTTGGAGGCTCGGTCAGCGATGAGGTATGAATAATTGAATCAGCAGAGGGCTATATTGGACGTCTAACTCGTTGGATTTCTAGATCAGTGAAGATCTGCTGAAGACGCCCGGCTACAACACCCTGCTGAATCAAATTGCTTTGTGGCTGCTCGTCATCAGTCCTTTGTGAGTATTCGCTCTCCGGAGGGCCTGATCAAACACTAACATTTCCACAAAGATCCAAATTCGCTCTCACCACCCAACCTGTATGTCCTGCGTTGTTTGCTCCCTCCCCGAGAACGTGTCCTCACCAGTGTGTTTCTCGTAGCTAAACGCAACACTTGAAATCATGTTGGGCATCGATACCCCCTCTACAGCAACTTCTTCGCATGAACCAGCAAAATTTGGTATAAGCAAGTTTGCAAGCGGAATTCAAAGCGTAGCTGTCACCCTACTTTCTGTCGGAGTGTCTATCGTGGTACCAGACTTTAGTTCTGCTATGGCTTTTCTGGGATCTTTCTCGGCGTTCATTCTTTGTATTGTTGGACCCGTCTTGGCGAAAGTGACGCTGGCCCGCAAGTGTGGGCTTTGGGATGGATTTCTTCTCGTGTTGGGTTTTGTAATGGCGATCTGGGGAACAGTTGCGGCTATCATATCTGTGTAGCATACACCTTTTTGTTCTATTTTTTTTTTTGCTCATGCTCGACATGGAATCACCGCACATACTACTACACAGTTTCATCTTTATGTAGTATATGTAGGACGAACTTGATGTATCACGATTGGTTTTTGTCATACCTTGACAGCAGCTTGCGAGATCACCTTCGTCAGCTCTAAAGTTGTCAAGTCAATACCTATAGAACGACCGAAAATTCAGCAGGTGGCTTACGAGGGAGGTGTATTGTCTCTTGAACAACTGTGGCTTCAATCTGATTGTCTGGATTGGGAGGGACGACAACCACGGCCGAATCCATCTTCCAACCCAATTTTGTCACATAAGCGTCTAATTCGGCGTCTACCCAAGCAAGTTGAGCGGAAGATTCGACGCTATATGTAGATATGGGTACACACCTACTAAGTCAAGGTAGGAACCAAGACGCTTTTTTGTGATGCGTGTAAAAGTCGCCTTGACCGCGCGAATAGCGACCTCTCTAATGGCGTTCTCGAAACCGACGATTTCAACGGTGTAGTTGACTCTGAGGTTCTCCAATTCTTCGGAACGGTAGAGGTCCCAGAAAGCGGGAAATCTACAGCGGTAGAGCAGGTTGTGGAGAGTTTTCAGCGCGGGGAGGAGAGCTGGTAGTGGATCGGGTTCGTCTAGAGTTGCGTTGATAGGCCGCTCGTCGAGTAGAGATATGCAAAGGTTGAAATCTGGGAAGGGGGATGCTGTGAGGGCTTTGATGAGGATGTACATTACAACATCAGGTGTGTAAAGGTCTGGATTAAATTGATAGCTTGGGCTGTTTCAGCAAAAGGAACTGGCGAAAAGAGTTTTGAAAAGCGAAAAAAAACGCACAGTTTCAGTATTGCTAGGTTTGCTAGACAATCGTACTCCTCGCTTCGTGTTTGGTGGTAGAGATAGTCTTCAAGGATCCCGACATTGCTGGGGTTGTAGCGATCTATCTCGGTGGTCTTTGAGTATATTGTACGAGGTCTATAGACGGTCACATACCAACACCAGATACGAGATCGTCTATGAGTTGTTTGCGGGTTGGAGGTGCGGCCCAAGGAGATGACATGGGTAGAGATGTTAAAGCTCCAAGTTTGACTGACGGGCAGTCAAGTTTTTCGCTTTCCCACGTAAAGCATCTCCCCTTTCTCCACACAAGATTTCATGGACGACAATGCAATGGACGTTGATCAACCAACAACGAGCGGTGCACAGTCATCTACAGCAATGGCATCTGTATCTACACCGACAATCCCTGAATCTCCAGACCTGTCAAAAGACAGACCAAAACCAGCCTATAGGCTGAAATATACCCTCAGCGGGCACACTTTGTCCGTATCCTCGCTCAAATTTAGTCCAGATGGTTCAATCCTCGCGTCTGCAGGTGGGTATTCCTTTTGTATCTGATTTTTCTGCAATGAAATATCGCGTTTCTCGAAGGAAGGATCGGACAAACTGGTTAAATTGTGGGACGCCTACACGGGCGAAATCATGCGTACATTGGAAGGTCACCGCTCGGGTATATCAGACGTGGCTTGGTCGAATGATGGTGATTATCTTGCATCAGCCTCGGACGACAAGACAATCGTGATATGGAGCATGGACACTGTGCGTATCGCGTTTTCGGACGTTGTAAACCCCCTCACCAACAGTCGGAACAGGGGTCAGCGGTCAAGACATTAATCGGCCATACGAATTTCGTCTTTTGCGTTAACTACAATCCGAACTCGAATCTTCTTGTGTCCGGGGGTTTTGATGAGACGGTCCGAGTTTGGGATATAGCGAGAGGTCGGTCAATGCTGTCTCTTGAGTTCTTATTCTCATCGTTTTGGGACAGGCAAGGCACTCAAGGTCCTTCCCGCGCATTCGGATCCTGTAACGTCTGTGAGCTTCAATCATGATGGAACTTTGATAGTGTCCTGCGCGATGGACGGTCTTATGTGCGATCGGCCGCTCGGCACAACTGCTGTTACTCATTAATCCTCATAGACGTATCTGGGACTCTGACTCGGGACAATGCCTAAAAACGTTGGTCGATGATGATAACCCTATCTGGTCAGCTTTTTTCAAAGCTCTAGATTTCAAGTCTTGATATGACGTATTTTCAGCTCCCATGTCAAATTCTCACCGAATTCGAGATTTGTACTGGCCGCCACCCAGGATTCCACCATCAGACTCTGGAATTATCAGTCGTCGCGTTGTGTGAAGACGTATGTTGGTCACACAAACAGAACATACTGTATCACGCCGTGCTTCAGCAACACAAAAGGACAATACATTGTGAGTGGAAGCGAGGACTCGCAGATCTACATTTGGGATCTCCAGACTCGTGAAGTGTTACAAGTGTTGCAAGGCCATCGAGGTAGAGTTTTTCCGTCTTGTATTTGTATTCACTGGCTTACTTGGGGCCAGATGTCGTTCTGGCGATTGCTGTACGTATTTGTTCCTTGACAGGATGCTGTTGAATTTATAACAAAAGATTAGACGCACCCCACTCGAAGTATCATTGCATCTGCTGGCATGGAGAAGGATTTGACAATCAAGTTATGGGTTGATCCTTAGTTACCGCCCAGCCCTTTTGCTGTGACGAGCCCTTATCGGCGTATGAATAATGACAGGGAGCGCGGTGGCATCGGAAATCCAGAGGGTTCCTGCTGATTCGTTCCATTCAATTCCGATAAGTGATGACTCATCGGCGGTGCTCGGCTGTGCCAACAAATGACTAATTCAAACTCCGATCGCCCCATATATAAACCCGCCGCATGTGGGCCTCGTTTCAACAGCTTCATTGCTTCAACCACATCCCAACTCCAATCCACTTCACTCAAACTATGCAGATCTTTGTTAAGACTCTCACCGGAAAGACCATCACCCTCGAGGTCGAGTCCTCTGATACCATCGATAATGTCAAGGCCAAGATCCAAGACAAAGAGGGGTAAGTCGCACCTCCACCCATCGTCATGACTCCAACACTGACAACCATCGCAGCATCCCCCCGGACCAACAACGTTTGATCTTCGCCGGGAAGCAACTTGAGGACGGTCGCACCTTATCGGATTATAACATCCAAAAGGAGTCGACCCTCCATCTCGTCCTTCGTCTGCGTGGAGGCATGCAGATCTTCGTCAAGACCCTCACGGGCAAGACGATTACCCTGGAAGTCGAGTCATCGGACACGATCGATAACGTCAAGGCGAAAATTCAGGACAAGGAGGGGTATGTGTTCTCAATCAATATCGTTGCTTCTGAAGCTGACTGCGTGGCGTCTCAGAATCCCTCCCGATCAACAACGTCTTATTTTCGCCGGCAAGCAACTCGAAGATGGACGCACGCTCTCGGACTATAACATTCAAAAGGAGTCCACCCTTCATCTTGTCCTGCGTCTCCGTGGAGGCATGCAAATTTTCGTGAAGACGCTCACCGGGAAGACCATCACGTTGGAGGTCGAATCATCCGATACTATCGACAACGTGAAAGCAAAGATCCAAGACAAGGAAGGCATTCCTCCCGATCAGCAACGCTTGATCTTTGCCGGCAAACAACTCGAGGACGGACGAACTCTTTCCGACTACAATATCCAGAAGGAGTCCACTCTTCACCTCGTCCTCCGTCTCCGTGGCGGGATGCAGATTTTTGTGAAGACGTTGACAGGCAAGACCATCACCTTGGAGGTAGAGTCGTCGGACACCATCGACAACGTGAAGGCGAAGATCCAGGACAAGGAGGGCATTCCCCCCGATCAGCAGCGCCTTATCTTTGCCGGCAAGCAGCTCGAGGA
>CEMH01204495.1:958-13147 GCA_001179725.1 Macrocystidia cucumis | reverse complement strand
TGAAATTTGTGCAGTCTGTCAAGCGATAACAGGCATGTATTTACAGTTGTTGTCCAAAGCCTTCCCTTTCAGTGGTCTCTTCTCTCCGACAATATGGCAGCTTTTACATTCTGGTCCACTCTTATTTTCTTCGCGAGGTACTCACAATCACAATCTCTCAGAGGTCTGGGAGAAACTAATAGCGCGTGTAGTATCTGCCGAACGGCGTCTGCCTTTGACATTGCTGGTCAAATATCATGGAATGATGTGTGTCCTGGTAAGCAAACAGATTTGTTACTCGCGCATGCTGGTCGTGTTTAACACCTCAACCAGACCCTTTGGCTCTCGGACACGCAAAAGTCGTTTTAGACACGGGCAAGCACTCTGCAAGTATAACGTACAACGGCACTTTCCTAATGCGAGTTTTATGTACCAACTCATCTCCCGTTCTCCATGCTGACACGACACAGTCCATCGGTACCGCCAGGCATCTATGCCCTTTCCGTTAGATCCCATGATCATCTCTTCGATAATGTGAGGTCAAGCCACTGCACGTACCAACGCTATAGCTGATCGAGAGAGGTGTGCAGTTGCGCGTCGACATCTTAGAATCCAGCGCCAACCCCGAAGTCCGACCTCATATACCCGGAACACCTATGGACCCTCCTTCAACGATACTATTATCCTATCCCATCACGCTTACTCCAAGAGCAAAGCTGAACTACTTTGTTCCTCCTCAATCGTTCAATCTCTTGGGCATGCTTTCGAATCCTATGATGTTGATGATGATTTTTGCGGGTGGAATGGTCTTCGCAATGCCTTATCTGATGGCAAGTTTCTCTTTTCCCGTCCAATGTTGTTTATTCGGCGCTTACCTTGCCGACTTTACAGAAAAATATGGATCCCGAATCTTTGGAAGAGTTCAAGGAACAGCAAGCGAAGATGGCCAACTTGCAAAGCGCAATGGCTTCTGGAGATCTCAAGTCCGGGCAAGTCCTGGTTTCATGTACCCTGCCTGCTATGATTAACGTTGGCTATTCAGTCTCAACGCCCTTATCAACGGCGGGGAGGAGCCCGTGGTTGCCGCTGCCGCGCCTCCCATCAACTCCCCGCAGCCAGCCAAGGCATCAGCCAATCTCAAAAACCGAAACGCGAAGAACAAGAAACGGTGATCGGTCGGTCTTTACAGTCCTGCTACTGTTGTAGGAAGGTGTTTGCATCCAATTACTATATAATATATATACCATGCTTTCATCTATCATAAGCAACGGGTTACCTGTACACAGCAGAGATTGATGGTAACCGAACGAGCAGAGGTAAGGGGGTACTTAGGGCTCCATCATAGGAGAAGGGATGACAGCAGATGGCCGAGAGGACGGGGAAGGATAGTCCAGCGCACGCCGTAAGATGGCGTTCCTGCATGGGGTTGATGAGTGTTCGTATGACGGTAGTAAGCCACAGGATGATGGTACCTTCGTTTGTATTGGGCGAGTATGGCTTGCGCAGGTAAGCGGGCAAATTCAGAGCTTTCCAACGATCTGAAGAACCGACGGTGGTGAGTGGGGGTGACCCTGCTGCAGGTAATTTGAATATTTACTGGTCGTCACGGTCGAGGGTATCTATGATGTGCATCCGGTCATTCTTAGGGTCAGTTGTGTCAGTTGCTGCGGCTACTCCAGTTGCCTCTTCTATTCGGAGGTCTGTAACCACGACATCTCCAGAGATACTTCGAACGGTCGGAGCGGAAACGCCTGATGGGTCGTAGTCGAGGACGAGGACGCGCTGGTCTGGATGTTGTGGAACAATTCGGAGTGGAGAGTCGTCTGCATAGTGATACTGTATCGACGGATGAGTTAGTGAATTTGAAGGAGTTATTGTTGCGAGGGAGGAATGAGCAAGTAAGATGTAATATGGGGGAAGTGGGTTGGTGTTGTTGGACATGGTTCACTTCAAACCACTGCTAAGCTTCACTCAAGTACCAACTTACTCATGGACCTTCTCCTCTCACTCTATCAGTTTCCTTGGTCCTTGAAAGGCACATTCTGGCACGCTTAATGGAATTGTATACATACTCTCTCGTCGTTGTCAAGACCGAATTGGCGCTGATCGATGTTGCTGCCATTCACATAGCAACCGCCTCCACTCATCGAAATTATCTATATAAATGGTTCACAATGTTTTTTTTTTTCGCTCAAAACCCACCGTCTGCTTCACTCACCACGGACGACTGTCCGTTGACCTTCTTTTCATCTCACATTCTTTTCACGTTCCTTCAAATCAGACAAAATGTTCCAGCTCGCGTCTCTACTTTCTCTTGTTCTAATCGTTTCCTCATTCCCGGGTGGGATCGCGGGTCCTACGTGTGCCAAATCGCATTATCAAGCCGTTGACTGTGTCCAACGATGCAGCTCCAAGTGGGGCTGGACTGGCCACCTTATTGGCACGGATCGGTGGGGTTCTGTCATGCGCACCGGAGACAACTCAGCAGCTGCAATGCAAGCTCAGGTTGTAAATGCCTGTGGACAGACTGCGTGAGTTCAATCATTCCTTTTTTGATACCCAAGTTGATAGGTTGGTTGCAGTTCTACCGGTTCAACTAGTGGCTCCATTTCTGGACCCGCAATGAATGTACCTGCCAGCCCGACCAGCGACTCCGTAACATCATCAACCAAAAATGTCGTGCCCTCTGTATCCGTTTCGTCTTCGTCTTCGTCCTCAGCCTCCATTTCTTCTTCGACCGTAATTTCGTCTTCATCGGTCTCGACCAACCTCAACCCCACGCTTTCAGGAACCTTCGCGGGTGAACCTATCGCATCGAGTTCAGAAGCCGCGAACTTTGCACCACCCGCCGCCTCTACAGCTCGTGCAGCCAAACCCTCCTCAACCAAGGCGCCTTCTCCACCTTCTCCCCCCAAGAAGACTACTACACAAGCACCTACTACAACAGCATCACCGTCGCCTACCCCTCAGCCTCAGGATCCATCCAATGGGGGGACTTCATCAAGTGACATTGCGGCGTACCTCGCTGGCCACAATACCGTCCGCGCTCAGCATGGCGCTGCAGCGTTGACCTGGAGTGACGATCTGGCGAGCAAAGCTCAACAATGGGCTAATGGGTGTGTCTTCGAGCACTCTGGCGGTTCCCTGGGACCTTTCGGAGGTACAAAGCCCATATTCCTCTGTTTCCCCTCACATCAGCTGACGCTTTCTGAAATGCAGAAAATTTGGCTGCGGGTACTGGATCTTACAGCATTGCGAATGCCATCAAAGGCTGGACGGATGAAGTTTGTGAGTTTGGAATTTCCGTTGCGTGCTTAAATCGGGATCCACGCTAACGGGAGGGAAAAATTCAACCAACAGCTGAATACAACCCTTCGAACCCCACCCCTTCCCATTTCACGCAAGTGGTATGGAAAGGTACCACTCAGGTGGGCTGTGCTGTTCAGACTTGCAATGGTATCTTTGATGCCAGTTTCGGGGTACGTGTCAATGATGGTAGAATTTGGGTTTGTTAAAAACTGACATGGATCCTTGGCAGCCCGCGAAATACTATGTGTGCGAATACTCTGCCCAAGGGAATGTCATTGGGCGTTTTGCGTTAGTCATCTCATGTATTGACTTTGTATGAATTGGTTTCTGACCCCCTTGGATCGTTTTTATAGGACGAACGTGCAAGCTTGAAGCTTGCTAGAATTTGAAGGATACCCGCGTGCACATGGTCGCGCCATGTAAAACAATTTACTACCTACCCTTGTTGTTTATCAAAAAGATTCATCTGGAAATGAAGATTGAGCTTGATTGCTGTCGTTACGTAGCGCTATGAGATGTGCATTTGCTGAAAGTGCTCTTGATCTGAACTGGGAAAGATCAAGAGCGTGATGTGTGACTAGCGCGTCCAAGGCGCCTCTTCGTCCTTGACCACCGTCACTTCATTCGACGAAGGTAATGAGTAGCAAATGCTGTCCCCAACACTCGTCGCCACCTTCTCAGAGGTCAGTTATGCTGGTCTTGTTCTCGTCACCGTCGTCGCTGCCGGACTCTCCTGCGCTGCGCTCTTGTCTCAAGCTGTCCGAACGTCACCCTCCCAATCATGGTCAATGAACTTCAACGCCTTGGTCATTGGTGCCTCATACGCAATAGTCGTGCGTACCCTTATTATAGTACTTGATACGAACAGAAACCAACTAACCAACCAATCAATCTCGTTCCCGTGGTAGCTCGTAGCTTCTGTGATTTTCTGCATCAACCGACGGTTATCCGTGCGCCTCAGATTGCAACGGGTGTCGAAGGTGTACCGAACCATAGGACGTGCAGACGTTCCTGCAGTGAGTGTCTCTTTTATGAAGTACCCATACATTCAGGCGCGGATCATAAGTGCTTACGGACGTGATGGATAGTCGGTACACGAATACATGGCACAAGAGTATATCCGCGCCAGTCTCATCTCTTTTGAATCCCTCCCGAAGGGCGTCGTTCACGAGGGCTGGGGCAGACCCGGTGAGTTTTCTCTACTCTTACGCGCCCCTTGTATTTTTTCACCGTGTTAATTCCACCAATCGTTCGCCCGCGCCGAATTGTCCAACGCAGGTTCAAAATACTGCGGCGTTCGTTTTCGCCGTGCGCTCCTGGACACCATTTACGAGATAGGTCAGTGAGAAGGAAGCTGAAGAGAAGGGAGGCAAGGGGGAGGGGGGAACCGACGTTCATTCCCTTCCTCGTCTTCTATTTCCTCCAGCCCTTGCTTCCTCCCCCCTTCTCCTCCCCAAAGAAAAAGTCCCCAAGTGGCGAAACGATGCTCACGACCTAGAACAGATACCCTGACACGTCAAGTGATACCCACCCACCCTCCTTTGAAGCCCCATGCGCGCATGCTGCATCATTTCCGGTTCATCATACCCCTGTTCGCTGCGGACGAAGACGGTTTAACGCCTCTACATTATTACGACTCCGCCATTCAGCTCGCGCGTAACGCAACTAGAGAACCCTCTGAAGTGGAGTTTGAGGCAGGGATACAGGCGGCAGAGGAGATAATGCGAACGTGAGTGTTTCTTTTCTTTTTTTTCTCGTCTTGTTGCGGTGAACGTCAGTGAGCTGATTGGTGGCTGTTTCGATGCACTTGCTCAAATTTTGATGCGCTTGTGAAAAACGAAAATTGAAAACTTGCAGGTTGAACGAATGCCGCTTGGAGATGATCGAGGAATCAACGATTTAGCATCATCGTCGATTGAATCCATCCGTTGAGAACAGGCCCGAATGAATTGGCCCAGAGTTGCTGATCGCGACTAAGTCGCGACCAGACTGTATCTGTTGCCGATTGTTCGAGAAACCTACTCGATTCGTAGGGCTGGACTTTACCGGGGCCACATCATTGATATTTACATCCTTCAATGCGAGGATAGGGCATCAGGTCGTCGTCAATCTCAACTGTCATTTCTCCATTCATATAGTCGCCTCAATAATTACGCGTTGTTGCTTCCTGAAGGATCTAAGTACTTCTAAGTTGCATCACTAATTATACGCCCGCAAGTTGGTTGCCCAAATTAGAACACGAAGACCTGCGGGCGTCAACGAATCAGCTTGGGAACACGAAAAAAAAAGATGATAACAAACCTTATCGTGCAACTTGCTGATGGTGTTAGGAACAGGGTATTTCAGCTCCTCGAGATTTTTCCTGGAACAGGTTAAGCAGCGATTCACGGAAATTGATGAGACTAAACTGACTTCATGGCAGAAACCATGGGGGGAGGTCCACAAATCAGAATCTTGCTGTTAGTCTCATTGGGGTTGGGAAGGTGCTCCTTGATGTGCTCTTTGGAAACGAAACCAACACCGCCCTTCCAGCCTGGGGGAGGGTTGTTGAGGACGTAGAGGATCTTGAACTTGAGTTCATGGACATCCAAAAGTTCCTCAAGGTCGTCCTTCAACAGAATATCCTCCTCGTTGACATTTGCGTAGATAAGGCTGACGGTGGTAGGGTCGAAGGGGTTGCGGAGGGCAGCACGGATGATTTGGATCATGGGGGTGATACCAGTTCCGCCTGCAATCATGCTAAGGTGACCGGTGAGTCCAGGAGCATATTGGAAGTTTCCTTTGGGTCCTTTAACACGAATGCGGTCGCCGACTTTGAGAGATCCAATGAAGCGAGAGATGTTGCCCTTTTCGTAAGTCTAAGAACAAGAGGTAAGCGAACATCCATGGCCAGCCAAAAACGCGAGGGAAGTACCTTGATCAGAAGGTCGAAGTGGCCACGGTCGTCGTCGTTGCTAATCGGGGTGTAGCTGCGGGCAACCTGCTTTCCATTGAGTTCGGCCGAAACGGAAATGTGTTGGCCAACGGGGAGGCCAAGCACGTCCTGCTCGTGAGGAAGGGTGAAACGGTAACTGAAATAGGCGTTAGGTTTGTAGGTGAAACGCGACCAGAGATGGGATGTACATTGCGGTGTTTGGGGAGACTTTGATTCTCTTCTCAAGGGGGTACTCTTGCCAGGCATCAGGGTTCAAGGGTTTGGTACGACCTTGGATCAGGGATGAGGGGGAGAAAACGAGGAGTTAAGACGTGTTGAATCACCAGTATGAAGAACGTTCGAGTAAAACGCGGTGCCCACGACGATAGTCGCGGTTACGATGAAAACAGGAGAGACGAGGACGGCAAGGAGGTCGATCGTTCCAAAGAAAGGAACGTTCACCGCTCTAAAAGTGATGGAATTAATTTTGAAATGAAAAACAAAAGAAGAAGAGAAGAAAGACTTGCTGGAGATTGACAGAGCCGAGGAAGGACATGTTGAGTTCGTGGTCAGGTAGGCCGATGAGGATGATGTTTTCAAAGTTGTATCCAGCTGCGATGAGCTTGGAGTTTAACCAACGAGTGATTAATATGAGAGAAGAGAAGGTGAAGATGAGGGATGAAAGAAAGACGAAGTGGTACGAGATGGCCATTGAAAAGGAAAAACTGAGAGCGACCCCAGCTAATACCGTCAAATTCACACGTTATTGCCGATCCGCATCGGGCGGTAGTTTTTCACTCTTCTCCGCAAGTCCGGAGTAAATCATCAAAGTACCAGAGTTCACCTCACGTACTGTCACTATATGCGTGATAATCTACCCGAATCATGCCTGTATGCGGTGACATTTGCGCATATAGTCAGGAAACAATGAGACCGGGGGCATCATAGCCACGTCGGGTGGCCTGGTAACAAGAGAAGTGTTTGTAGTCCCCTTGATTACTAATCAAATCATCGTTGGGTTTGAACCAAACCACTCTTTGCTGTCCACAGCAACTTCCCCCAACTCTCCGCAGACTCTACCTCAAAGTCTGTTTTCCCTTTTTCTCTCCCTCTTTTCTCATTCTCTTTTCTTTTCATTATATTCTTCTCTTTTCATCTCCTCAAGTTTCACGCTGCGCGTGGACATCAATCAAAATACCACAATCCACGCTCACAACGCAAGTCTCGTTGTCGCCTAGCACTCAAACAGATATGACCCCTATGCCACGGAAAAAGGGACCTATAATGCCTCTTCGCATAGACACTCCCGCTCAGAGTGTTCATATACCGGTCGTTATTGTCGATTCGGAATTGTCTGCGCTGTCCTCTGCCACATCAGAATCCGATAGTCCCCCATTTCATCCCCTCCCAAAACCCCCTTCTCTGCGGAACATGAAAAAACTCTCTCTCACCCTCACTTCCGCCCAATCCTCTACAAATTCCCTCCAACTCACCTCGGAACCTTCAAGCGCAGTCAACACGCTTCCACCTCCACTCCCAAGAGTTGAAAGGCTCCGTCGCCCCTCTGTAATATCACTGCCCTCGACCGCAACACCAACAGTCACTGCCCTTCTTAATCGCAAGGAAGACGGTGGTGACCCAGGTGTTCCATATGCAGATGGACCCACGCAGATCCTTCCTGGCATCTGGTTGGGATCCGAAGATAACGCCCGTGATTGGAATGGCCTGATAGAGCGTGGAATCAAATCAATACTCAACGTCGCAAAAGAAGTTGCTTCACCTTTCGACTCGGCTGGAGCCCAACAGGCCCTCCGCTATGCTGCATCAACTCCAGATTTGACGGCCGCTAGAGAATCATCCTCCTCCTACTTCCCCCCCCATCCGGCTACCGGAAGGCCCGGAATGCACTACCTAAAATTGCAATGGTCTCATGGTCAACAAGATCTTGTAGACAATGGCTTCCAGGCCGCTATGTCTTTTACCGACGCTGCCATCGAGAGAGGTGAAGGTGTCTTGATCCAGTACGTTTTTGGACTGTCTTGGCTTTTCGGTGGCTCATGTTTCCATCTGTCAGCTGCCAATGTGGCATTTCTCGGTCGGCAACCATGGTCATTGCGCTTGTCATGAGGGCAGCTGCTGAACGATCTCCTTCTGTTCCCTCGGAAATATGGGCACTAAAAGGCATGCAAGGGGCATATACCTACGTCAAGGAGAAAAGCAAATGGGTTGGCCCCAATATGTCGTAAGCACATCATTTCTTCGCTCTAGGACAGCTGCTCACTCACGGTTGGCAGTCTCATTTACCAACTTTTGGATTACGAGAGAAAGTTGAAAGGCGACATTGTCTCACCCTCCGCATCCGACAGATCTTCGGCTATTGCCGACGAGGAGGAAGAGTGGGGTCGCCGTCGACGCATGTTGGATGAGGCTCCGTCAGAAGACGACGAACGGGAAAGTACTTATGTGATAAGAGAAGCGCAGGCGCTGGACAAGGCCATGGAGGAACGTGTCATCGCCCGAAAATCTTCAGCATCATCTGTGGCATCCTCGAACTCTGGTGTTGGAATGGGTGCTGCTTGGCGTAGCCGTTATAGCAATCGCAAGCGAGCAGGATCCGTTGCCAGCAATAGGACTGCTGGAAGCACTATCAGCGAGGATCTGGTTGAGGAGGATGAAGAACAAGAACTGCTCAATATTGGAGGCGGTTTCGATGAAGAGAGGCTCCGTTCCTCCAGTGCCGAGCCTGACTCTACAGAGAGCAATTCACCAGCAAACGATGTCGAGGAAACCCCACAACGAAGAATTCCCTTTACTCCAAAAACAGCCCGACCTCCCTTGATCTTTGCTCCACCTCCCTCGGCGCCAGTTTCCAAGCTATCATTCACGCTTCCCCCTCCACCTGCGACAGCCGTCCGCGCTACGTTCAACCTTCCTCCTCGTTTGCCCAAACCGAAACGTCGACCTCCCCCCATCAATTTGTTGCCTCCAGTGCCACCCTCACCTGTCTCCCTTCTGACCGATGGCCCACAGACCAAATTGGGCTCGTCGAACCTTGCCCCTCCGTCAGCTCGTCTGCGGACCGAGTCAAGGAAACCTGCTCCACCTCCCCTACATTTGCGAAGTATGATGAAACGAACAACCTTGCAACCCCCACCTATAGCTTTCACGCCATCGCAAACCTTCTTCGTTTTTCCACCTTCTCCTACCGCGCGCACCCCGTCCACCATGACACTTACATCAAATGTGCATATGGCTGTCCCGTTCCCGAGTATCTCTACTCCACGTGTTGCGACCTTCCGATCTCACGGTCGCACTCGCTCGTTTATTGGTGTTGCCACCCCTTTGACACCCACAGTCGCCTTTTCCAAAGTGGACGCGCGGGGTTACATTGGTCTGGAGGCATGACACGAGAACAGAGTGGCTTCTCAGGATTTTCATATCTCCGCAACTCCCCAATGGCGAGACCCCGGTATGATCTATGTTTACCCTTCCCTCCCAATCATCGACACGTCACATCAGCGGTTGCGTTAAGCTTATGCCCCTACGCACGAACGTTTACTTTTCTATGGACTTTTTGTCGCTTTTTGCATTATCTCCACACTTTCATACCTCCTTACGAGGTCCCACTGGACTTGTTTTTTTCATTTCACGAAGTTTTCCAGCAATTGTTGGACCGGTTCACTTCATTGTTGTTTGTCTTCTTGTATCACTAGGCTTTCTTGTTTATTCCCCTTCATCCTTTCGCCTTCCGCTCGTCCGCTTTCGTCGCCCAATCATCCATAGTTGTTCATTCATGTTCTTCGTCAGTCTGTGCATTGCATCACAAACTCATCGTCTCCCTTTTATGCTTGGTTTTTGCAACTAGTTTAAGGTTAACATGATGAATGCAACAATGACCGTCTCCCCAACCATGGTTTGACCGTGTGCCTTCAACACTAGAGTGCATCGCAAGTTGTTGCTCATCAACCAAACACCCTACCGACGGATTTCTTAACGGCTCCAGTGAGGATTTGACCACCAATGCCACCTAAACCGAGGCCCCATCCAGAACCGGCGACATTGTTTGCCCAACGTTGCTTCGCGTCGCGATCGCTGTCAATTCGGAATCAGCAAGGGGGAAAGAGGAGGGAAAACAATGTGATGAATATGGCTAACGCATATGTGAAACCAATGACATTGGTGATGTTGAAGACCAAAGCGAGGATGACGATGGGAATAGAGCTGGAGGTGAGATGGTTGGTCAAGTCTTGAAAGGATACATCGCAGGTCGCTGGGGTGAATACATACGTGAAACCAAGTGTGATGAAGGAGACTATTAAGAGGGTCGCCCATAGTACTGGGAAGACGTAGAGGGCGATCTTCGGGGACGGTTTTTTGTTCAAAGGTGTTCCGCCCAGGATGAGGGATTTGGAAAGTCACTCACCCAAAACATTCTGGGAAATCAAGTCAGTAAAAGCGAGGAAATTTGAGAGGGTAAAGAAAACGCACTTGGAATCGACTGGGTTTGCTGGGCGGGAGGGCTAGCAACAAGTTTTTCGAGTTGAGTGTAGCATCATGGCGATTTGGTGAGTGGACTGACGTCTCGACTTTCAAATACCCAGTAACTCTCGCCATCTTCATCAACCTGTTTTCGCGCATATATTGTCAAATCAAAGCAGTCATGATGGAGGTATGAAGAACACCTACCTGATTCCAAAAGCGCAAGCCCACAAGAGTGCGTCCTGCTACATTCTAAGAAATCAAGCTAGAGTTAAGACAGACAAGCGCAATGAGCTTTTGGGAGGGGTGAACCGCACGCGACAATTCCAGAAATCCATTGCGAGAAGGACGACGACCGTAACTGTCTATGGAAACTGGTCAGCGCGTGGGGAATTTCCCAGATGCAGATGGAAAACAACACTCACAGAGAGAACATAATAACTCGTAAAGTAGCCATATAGGATATATACTGTGATAGCAGCTATTCTAAAGAAGAACAGAAAGAAGAGGACGAGGGGGTGCGCAGACTATGGGGTAAGTGCCACGCGCGTGAGGGGTTGGATCATGCTGGAAGATGCCAATACATCGAACCTGGCGGAATATAGCCGCAATACCTAAATTCAAGGGGATGAGAATGAAGAATTAATGTGAGCTTGGGGGTTGGAGAAACTCGCCTGATTCCGCATCGCTTTGTGTCGTGGCCATGCTACCACCAGCATCCGCGCCGCGATTGGTTTCCGTGAGCACGACTTGTTCCCTCGGTTTAGTATCACGCTTCGAGGGTTTTGTAGGGACAACGTCGTCTGAGATGTCATCTGGCTCGATTGTATCCATTAAAGGCGTGGATGCAGCCATGGTTGTTGAGTCTAGAGGTTGTATGTTGAGCAAATACAGGAGCAATTGACTTTGATGGAGAACTCCAATCACTCGGAAACGACGCCATTGCTGATCTCCATTCAACACGAAGAACCGTTCCAATTACCCTCAATATCCTCAACTCTCCTCCGTATTCAAAGTTTAGATGTTCGCACTTTGCAGGCAGACGACATTTGCCCTCCACCAATACATCCCAGTCACATTGTCCCCACAACCGCTTTCAAAATTATCACCTTGCTTCGTCTCAGAGAGCTCGAACTGAATTCCGCCCTGCCCAAAGGCGAAATATACGAGAAATGGCTGCGTAAAAGAGGTCAAGACCAGGCTGTGACATCGCTGGATGACCTTATTGTGCGGTCTTGGGCGCTCTTCCTTGAAACCTACCGGAGCACTCCTGAAATCCTGCAAGTCTTGACTACACCTTTTCCCCTTGAAGACGAAGACACGGCGTCTGCTCAGAGTGCATTTCCCTTTCAAACGCCGTTGACAATGGTCCAACACTGACTACGGTTTCAGTCATCCATTTTCTAGCAACGGGCAGTGCCCCAGTTGAGTTTTTGAAACATCCCGTCGTCGTTGAAAGCATACGTTGGTCATGGTGTCGTAGGGGCCGCAGTGGCGATGCATCCGAG
>CEMH01204494.1:0-15217 GCA_001179725.1 Macrocystidia cucumis | reverse complement strand
TACGCCATTGGAAGGAAGAAGAATTCCACTTGGACCCCGCGAGTGTCGAAGATCCTTTGGAACCATTTAACATAAGAGAGAAAGCTTGCTCATATCATTAGGACCGCGTTAACCTCCCTAAAGGTGAGCTCACCATGCAAGTGCTAATGCAAAGAGCATTGCAGGAAATAGGTAAATATTGCGCGTCTTCTTCCCCCCTAAAGGATTTTGTTGGAATATGGATAGTCGACGTGTCCGTGTTGCGAGTAGGTTGAACCACTGCGTTATAACAAGGTTGAAGAAATCTGGAATGTATTGTAAGTCCATCGTGCGATCGGACATAAGAGTTTTTGTGAAACCTACATATTGACTGCGCTTTTTTAGTCAATTCAGAGAGAGTGCTCCGGTTAGTATCAACACCTCCGTATTTAAGCCACAGCTCGGAGAACGGGACGCCGTTTCTTTGATAACCAAAGTAAAACGCCCTGAGTGATAGTCAGTAGCTTGCCAACGGGTAAATGTTACGTGTATAACATGACTGACCCCGTCATCGAAGTGAGAGTCTGGATGACACCAATGAAGAAATATGCATGAATTAGCAGTTTTACGTCTGCGAGGCGATCGGTTTTTCGGTTCCTCGGCTTTCGGAGTAGCAGGTCCGCTTCGGGTTGCTCGTACACCAGAGAGAGCGCAGGTAACATGTCGGTCACTGAGCATATCAGGATCATCTGGATACTGCTGAGCGCTTGGGGCACACCAGTGAGGACGTTGAAGACGACTGGCATGAGCTCGGAAAAGGTGCCTATCCATGAGGTCAGCAATGAGAGTGAGGGCAAGGGTGACTATAATAACCAGCTGGGAGAAGATACATGATCGTCTTTCGCAAATTTTCAAAACATAGGCGACCATATTTGATCCCTGTGATGATAGCTGAGAAGTCTGTGAGCAGAATTAGGTCTGCAGCTTCCTGTGTGGTATAAGCGCCACGCAGGGTATCTCAGGTACAAGGAGGACGAACCATCGCCACCTCCGAACCTCCCGCCATCGCCACCCCGACGTCAGCCTGTTTCAAGGCTGGTGCGTCATTCACTGCGCGCTGTCAGTCAAAGAAAAGCGCAAGAGATGTGGGGCACCTACCGCCATCACCAGTAACCGCAACTGTGCATCCCTCGTTCTGTAGATTTCTGACAATCTGTAGCTTTTGTTGAGGACTCGTGCGTGCAAAGACAATCTCGTCGAACTGCCGGTTCTGGTGAGAAGTTTAACTGGCTTTCCCATTCGAGGACTCACTGCCATCGCTTGCTTCCATTGAGACCTCGTCATGGTGATCATTTCTTGACCACTTATCACAAGGCTTGAGACCGGATCGCCAAACTCTTTCGTCCTGTCATAGTCCACGATCTCGTGCAACGGCTTGTCAGGGCGCAAATCACCAATGTGTTTAACTTCTGAATCAGGATTTGTGATAATCCCCACTTGCCGCGCAATCGCTGCCGCAGTAACCGCAAAATCGCCTTCATGTCTGATCAGATGAACATTTCAATATAAGGTCAAGTGTGTATACGCACCCGTCACCATCGCAAAGCGAATCCCGGCTTGTCGACATACGCGGACAGTCCGCTCTGTATCGTGCCTAGGAGGGTCGACAAGCGCAATGAGGCCGACGATAGTGAGGTCGGAATTGAGCCCAAATAACAGCTCTTCGAATTTTGTAGCGTCGCTGGAGGCATCTTGATCTATCTGCGCCGATGAAATGATACGCTTGGCGAGAAGTATCACGCGCTGTCCTCGACTGGAGAACTCTTCTTGAATGGAACATATTGAGGCCATGGCTTCACCGTTTAGGGGCGTCAGGCTGCCGTTAGGAAGAAGAATCCGCGTGCAGCGACGCAATAGTACGTCAGGTGCCTGTGAACGCGATACTTCAGATCTAGAGCTGAAGACTCCGTATGACGTGACTTTGCACACTCACGCCTTTGACTGTGAGAAGGTAATCTGATCTGCCGAACATCTCCGGGATCAGCGCGGGAATCCGACCTAGGGAAGAATGCTCCGGGGCCATGGCGAAAAGCTTCATCGCAAATTTGTTTTCTGAGAAGTTCAAAACCCAAATAAGGGTGAGCTGGATAACTCTATCTCAAGTCGACACTGACTAGAATTGAAAGCCAGTTTCCCCGCCTCTTTCCACCCCGCGCGTAGAACGCTCGTGGGGCTAACCATTTCAGAGAAACGAAGAAGGCCGGTATCTGTTACGAGTTAGTTGAGTTCACAATCAACTTGATGGTTATAAAAGTTTTTCACCTGTTGCATCTCCGTGAATCCTCCTTTTCTCAACGGGCTCCGTCAAGGTCGAAGCCTCGAATGACGCATCGTTGCAAAGGCCTGCAACGGCAGCAAGGGCTTTGATCCCAGGGCTTTCAGGGTCGCCCATTTCAACAAGTTTCAACGCCTCCGACACAGCGTAACGCTGGTCTGAGAGCGCAATATTGACAGCCGTCATTTTGTTCTGTGTTAGTGTTCCTGTCTTGTCTGAGGCGATGATATCGACAGATCCCAGACTCTCAACAGTGGAGAGCGACTTGCATAGAATATGGGATCGACGCATGGCCCCAGCGCTTTAGCACACCTTCAGTTGATCACGAGGGTGGGGAGTACGGTAAGGCACTGACATGACCGTTAACGAAAGCGTCACGCAAATGGGGAGGCTCTCTTTGAAAGTTTGCGGTTAGTGAGTTTGTCACCCATTAACAACGAACTTACCAGGGATGAAAGCCACTGCGACAGAGACGCAATCCACCAGAAGACTTGGAACCGAGATAAATTGCGGATGTTGGGGACGTAGCCAGGCCGCCCATAGGACTGCCAAGCTTTCGTTAATACAAATCCAGAAAAATGAGATCGGAAAGTGACACACTGATGATGATAATTGCCACGACGAGAGCCAACGAGCCGATGATGACAACAAACCTGATAATCTCAATCTCAAGCGTTGTTCGACCAGGTCTCTCAGAAGCTGCTTGTTTGGCTATCCTCCCAAACACTGTGTTATCACCAACAGCGACGCAAACCCCAACGCCACTTCCACTCGTACACAATGTTCCCTGCAGAGCGATATTCCTGGTCTCCATATCTGTGATCGGGTCAGACAAGCAGACTGGAAAACGATGAGACAACTCACAATTTGGGTCTGTCGCATCCACCGTGCCCGGAATAGCGTTGCTCTCTCCGGTGAGAATAGATCGATCAAATCGTAGGTCAGAAGACGCTTCTAAGAGTCGAAGGTCTGCTGGGATCTTGATGCCAAGGGTGATGGTCACCAGATCTCCGGTAACGAGATCCGCAGCAGGAATCCTGGAACACTTTGAGCGATAGATGATGCATTGAAAAGGGAGACCCACTACCTAAACGTCGAGCCATCACGCGTGACGAGCACATCGGTTGGAAGCATATCGGCGATCGAAGCCATTACACGACTTGTCGAGTAGTCTGAACGTGGTGTGAGTACATGCTACTTGATAGCACACGGGACGTCGGAGGCTATATTCACCTTGCCACGCGTTAAATACTGTTTGCAACAAAATGACGACAAGAAGAATAACGGCCAAAGCCAAATTGGCCGTCGACGGAGATGGCTCTCCCAGTGGCTTCCTGCAGAATACACCTAAAGAATAGTACTTCCTAACGGTGCAGAGGCGTACCATGAAATGAACGAAACCACACTCCCGGAAAGTAGAAGGCCACCAAAGCCTGTCACAATACGTCAGGCAGTGTATGGATAAAATTGAAAGACCACACTTACCACCGAAGATGTAGCCGAAGATTTTCTTCAGAATATTGTTACGCGGAGGCGTAATCATATTCGGTCCATCTCTTGCAAGCCGACGAGCAGCCATTGGGCTATCGAGCCCAGATTGCTGTAATACACCCAGGCGGTTGCAGATTTCCAACACAGAGTGTAGGTGCCATTCTTGATCGGATAGATCTTCAATCCAATCAGTACAATAGTCCGGCAACGTTCTACCACGCGGAAACAAACGAACCTGTGACGTTTTTACGACCTTTGCGGTCGGGTCGTCCCTCTTTCGTGTCGGTGATATGGATGCTGCGAGAAGAAATTTGGGATGATTGATTGAAGAGAACATCGTCGAAAAAGCCGTCAAACCTGAGGGTTCGGAATTCTCCAGGTATCTTCGCGCCAGGATTCACTCGGGCAGGTCCGGACAACAGACTGAGGGAGTTTGTGCGCTCCATGGACCTCTGGTCCTTTCGTGATAGTTCGACACCGTGATGAACGATGGTGGGATGATTTGCTTTCGCCGCGCTGTCATCGATGGTAAGTGTAGGAAGGTGTTCAAAGGTGGCGATGCCCTCTTTTTCTGAGAGAGAAGGAGGCATTTTTTGGAAGGGCAATTGGAGAACTTGGTCCTGAAGGGAGCCAATTTAGCTGGTTCTGTGCAAGCCATTGCTCCCCAGTTCGCAGGTGAGCGAATTTTGCCAGGCGCTCGGCAAACGCCCCAGATTCAGCGGTCTGAGAGGAACGGGACAGGGCCAGGTAGGAAAAAAAGTCATCCAGGAGTCAGCGTGTGTACGCGCTGGTGATCAGTGAGCGCACGTACCTCATCCGTCAAAAAGGGTCAAGTTTACTGACTGAGGCTCTTTGGCGATCGGAGGAGAAAACCAAATTGACCGTGTTCACAAGGCCAAGCTTTCAGACGGAAGAAACGAGATAATCCCAGAGCGATACGCTTAGCAGAGGGGTGTGGGCATGAGATTTCACTGTGGTGTCGAGATTCGATCTTGATGAAACAGTCACGGCAAGGGTCAACCACTCGTTGCATTACTTCGCTCCCATGAAAGAGACTGAAAGACACCATTGACGGAAAATAGCCCGAGATCCATCGACCGAAGAGAATTATAGCGCCATTTTCTCAGGGCTGAATCCGAACCTTGCGCCCTTGTCGACTGAATCAGCATATTCGAGAATTGACTTTACGGCACGACGCCAACGATTGAGAATTGAGCCCGTATCTGGTTCAGCTTTCAAACTCCATCCGATCAGGCCCTACTCTTGAAGACACTCGGGGGCAATGCGACGCCTGGCACCCGTGACGAGATTACGACGAAGGTAGGATGGAGCTATGTGATGTTTGATCCACTATTCGAAGCTCTATCGCAGCTCAAATCAGATAACGTGTGGTGGGTCTGAAAATTGAAGACATGGGAATATCTAGCCACTCGTCGTTGTCGTTTATGCGCCGCGAGACGGTGAAATGAGCCTGACGGATGTTGAGGGTCATCAGCGCGAGGTAGAGCTGTCACAATTACCTTATCATCCCACAATTACGCGAGGAAGGTGGAGCAATGCAATGATGAAGCCCAGGGTTATAGACTTCAACCCAATGCGGTTGTCGATCATCATAAACTTGGAAACGTTGAACGAGAGTTTGGACACTGATTCAGTTTGATTGGTCCAGCTTCGACACCGCCACGAATTCTGTGGAACAAACCCTCCTGCTGACGCCTGGAAGGAGCCGAGAAGTAGAGGCAGCGTCGTCTGATTGTGAGAATTTTTACCATCCACATCGGCAACTCGGGCCTTGCCTGACAGCTTCACGCACGGTCATGGGATGACCGATCTGATCTGAGGGAAGAATTAGAGATGGAGGCAGTGGCGAGGCTTCGGAACTTGAGGTTCACCTCCACGTTTCCCTCGTGAATCAGGACCAATTGTTTGGGTCAAGAAAACACTCTGCACCTCTACCACTCACAAGGAACTTTGACATTGTCCCGCCTTCGTCGCGTTATGTTTTTGAGAACGTTATTTACACAGTGGGTTTCGAGCTAAACGTAACCTGTATGAAATCTTGCGTTCCAACTGGGGAATGAACGACCAACCTTTTCACAGGGCGTGGCGGCATTTTGAGCATACTGCCAGCATCACTCGATGACTTAAGCCGACCGATTACTTGATCCTTCAAACTTTGAAAGAAAAGTTCGACGCTGTCGAAGGAATTGACCAAGCAGCTCCCAATCCTGAGACGATATGGGCTCACGATGCTTCCCATCATCAGCATCAAAGTCTCCGCCCCTGGTAAACGTGTAAAAGGAGTTGGCATCGGCGGTTAACTGTGGGTGCTTCACAGTTATTTCTGACCACATTCGAAGCAGACTGACGATGGCTTACGATAGGAAATGAACGAAAATACATGAATTGCGTTCCCTCTGATTCATTATGTCGAGGAACTACGACAGGATATCTGGGAGATGTCTGGATTAGCAGATAAGCAAGGCCAAGAGATACCGCACGCACCTTTCATCTCGTCACTTTGCTGTGATTCATCAATGTTTGAGCTGAGAAGTCGCTAGGGAGTCCTAGAAAGCTATCACGAGCTACCTACCTTTGTGAGCCTAGAAGGATGATGGGAGGATTTGAGAAATCACGAGCATTTTTGCTTCATTTCCAACCGCGAACGATCGCGTAAGTTGATGATGGAAATGAACAAGCTCCAGGTTGGGGCCATCGCTCCCCATTCTTCCTGAGAGATCTGGAGCTCCAGCGCTTCCAGACTTTCTCAATATTCCACTGAGGTCGTGGACTTCAAGTTGAGCTGGAAAGGGTCTCGAATCGAACCACCTCTGGAAAAAGGGAACCCAACTTCGCGTTTGGAAGTCCAATTAACGTTGTTTTTTCACGAAAGTCATAGTTTGCCATTTGAAGGAAGAGTTTAGAGATACTAAGGAGCAAACGGGCATGGCGAGGGGGTGATCAATTGGAGACGTTCAAGGTTTGTATCTACGGTAAACCGGGCCGGTTGGACGTCCAGTTCTTTAACCTTGTTTGCCTGCTTGCCGAACCTTGCCGACCTCCACAGGGGTCGGCGAAAGCTCGTTGTTTCACAAACGCTTTGGGGTTGAACTCATAAAATGCCCATTTCTCAGCTCCGGTTCAATCTGGAGTCGACCTGTGCAGGTTTTGTGGTCTGCGAACAGGGGCAATGCATGTTGACAAAAGACATTTTCATCTCGGATAGCCGCTAACGCTCGATGTGCGAACGACCACTTTCACCTCGCACCTTTCATATCGTCACCCTCTCTTTCAACACGGCCAGATTCTCGAAAACCCTTTACGGCGGATGAGACGAAATGGTACGGATTCGGTTGCAAAGGCGTCTTTTCGGACCACAAAGCCGAAAGCCGTCGTTCATCGATATCCTCAAAACTTGCAGGTATAAGCGTTGGGGGAACTCGAACGGGATCTTGAGTTGCCACCGCGGCCCATCCATCGATGAATTCGGGTGATGTGCTTGGACACTAGTTGGGCGTATGTTGCTCATGAATTATTCGGATGCTGATGGCTTGCAAATTAGGGCAGACCCGGCTTTTTCTCCTTTCTCTTGCCTCAACGTCGGCACATTGAAAATATCTCGCTCCACGTCGCCCTTTCCCGACTCACCAGATCAAAGCTTCCACCCGTCTGGAGCGTGAAGATGCTGCATCTACCATCAGAACAGATATCCCCGATTATCCGGCTCATAAAGGATCTTGTGAAGGACTCCGTGCGTGTGCTCTTGAGTGCGTCGGCCTCGCGCCAATACTGGCGAAACGCATTGATTACCCATCACAGGAATATCTTTTGACCATCATGCTGACTCAATTCAAGGTCGACACATGACCCTATTGTCCCGTATTTTCACAATATTACCCGGCCTTGCAGCTCCAACTCATGCGAGAACCCATCGAAGTTTACCCTTTGTCGATCATAAATAAGCTGCCCGACGCTACGAATATAGCCATAACCTCGGAGTAAAAGTCACTGAGAAGCTGAATTTCGTCTTTCACCCTTCAATCATTCTTATTTAAACCTCCCCTTTTCTCCGAATTGGAGGTGAAGGATGCGGGGTTGAAACAGGCTCATGGCAAAATTCCTGTAAGAAGTGCGGGGAAATAAACCCCAAGGCTGAATGGTAGACTATATATTGCCTTCCAAACCGTTGCTTTCACCTCAAGTTTCCAAGACCATGAAATTTTCAAGCATCATCGCACTCACACTTATCGCTCAAGGCGCTTCCGCCCATTGTACGTTCTGTCGCCTTCACAATTTCAGAAAAATTTCCTGATCATCCTTTTAGACATATGGACGACGTTGATCGCAGGCAACAAACAATCCACAGCTGCCGTTCGACAGCCTGTCAACAACTCGCCAGTCACGTCTGTAACCGCTGCCGGCATTAGGTGCAATACAAATCCAGGCACCGCGACGGAAACCGTTTCCGTTGCTGCAGGGAGCACCATTGGCTTCAAATTGGATAATACTCTCTATCACCTCGGCCCCGCTGCAATTTACTTGGGGAAAGCACCTGGAACGGCAGCTTCATGGGATGGCAGCGGCGCGAACTGGTTCAAGGTTCGTTAGACAAGCCACTGCTCCGATAGTTCTAATCAAAGCCGACGTTTTGTTTTACAGATCGCGGAGTGGGGAGCAACTTTCAACCCGTTTTCTTTCAGTGACTTCAATGCTGGTCAATTGACCACTACAATCCCAGCAAGTGTTCCATCAGGAGAGGTAGGTATCATATCTCCAGAGACGTTCGATCACTCACAAGATTGATCGCCGCAGTATCTGGTCCGCATTGAACATGTTCGTAAGGCAAAATATGTCTTCACAGTTTCTGATCGTTCACTATAGACCGGGTTGCACGTTGCTGGTGCACCTCAATGGTATATTTCCTGCGCTCAGATCAGCATTACTGGGGGAGGGTCGGCAAACCCAGCGAAGGTGTCCATTCCCGGATACGTCGCGGCAAATGGTACGCTGGTTTGTAATAACTCCGAGTACATCAGAAGGTGCTGATAGGTGGCCAAAGACCCAGGTCTTACCGTCAATATCTATAATCCCGTCCCAACGGCTTATAAGGTGAGTCCACACATATCGTCTCAGAAGTTCGAATTGCTCACGACACCAACTTGTAAAGGTTCCCGGACCGGCTGTTTTCAGAGGATAAAGGATTCTCCGAGAAAGAATTGAGACTTATGATGTATATGTACCTCTTTAAATCGTTTGAATTTTTGAATGAAGTGATGAAGTGGTGAAGAACTTTGTCTGAAACTGGTACGTATTTGTCAGGAGGATGTTTCACCGGAATGATCCGGTGCCTAGGAACCCTCGCCCTCCCACGCCCTCGGTTTTCCACTGCCCCAAAGAAAGAATGTATTCTCCTCAGTCCCCTGACTTCGGGATGACCACTACGACTGCCCATCTTGAGTCCCAGGCTTCGCAGGAACCCGCATCTTTACTCAAACGATTGCGACGAAATTAAGAGGAATGAGACGAGCCCCAAGTCATCAAACAGGACCTTTCGCGAAGCCCTTGAAACAACAATTATGAAGCAGGGCAGGTTTCTGCATCCCTAACCCACTGAGACGAAACCATGATCATCGTTTTCCAACACAGACACTGCCTTTTGCACTCGTTGTTGCGGGTTGAAATGTTCAAGACCACGAACGAATTCTTTTCTCGTTTGCGACCACTTTGTCTCGATGCTCTTCCAACGTGCGATCACGGGTGCCTTTTGCCGTGATGTGACCTTGATGCCGTGGGTTCAGCCTGCGGCTGTGGACTAGAAAAGAGAGTAATGATCTCCCTCATTCCCATATTCCCTTCCCAATTTTCACCTGTTATTATCCGTCTTCGGTGGCACGCGAAATCGTCGTACCTCGGAGGGAAATCCACTTCGACTCCGGGCTCTGGGTTATCACGAACTCGTCGGGTGCGGTATTACCATCAAGGGAACAAAAGTTCCCGACGTTTGACCCCAGCGACTTCAATGACCCCACAACAACCAGCAACAATGCAAGTTTAAAATTTTCGTTCAACGGTAAGTCTGATATTGATTACAACCTTCTTTGTGCTGACTCTGCACCGCTATGATGTCCGCCAGGAACAAGTGTCAGCCTTTTTGGGACGGCGAACGTCACCATATCAGAAGATATTCCCAACATCACCCGGGAGTGCTTCGTAGATGATATCAGCATTGGATCAGAGTCTTCCCTCAATACTTCGCGAGCCAGGTGGCTACTCTGCCGGAAAGATGACCTCTCCGCGGCGTCGCGCGAATTTTCCCTCTACGTGACGAAGAACAATGGCAACTTGACTTTCGCGTATGCATCTTACATCCCTCTACCCGGGGAGTTGATGTGGGACCAAACCGTCAAAATTTCGTCTGCGGATCCGATGTGCGAGTTTACGGGTGGATGGACTGATATGGAGGGAAGCCCGGGGACCAAAATAAGCAATGGTCCTCCTTCCCAAATCAAGTGCGAATTTGTTGGTAAGCTGACGCGCTGTCTTTTCCATGCTCTCATTGGTGGACTCTTACCAACATTGCGTGGCTGGGAAAACGTAGGAAGCCAGTTCTATGCGATCGGTCCCCGTCTCCCTTCGTTGCTCACTCAGCAGCCGCCCTCGGACTTCACCCCTTATGATACTACCGCATTCAAGCAGGTGGATTCGAACCGGACGATGTTTAAGATTTTACCGGCCACCGGAAATACAACCGAGTACAACATGGCCACTTTCTCGACCGTCGACATGATTGAAACGTACAGGGAAAATCACACTCTCTATGTCGGTTATAACGGCCCTTCACCCCAACACCTCACCATCGACCATATATTCATCTTAAACGTAACTTCACCAGCCAGTCATACATTCATGAAAACCACAAACCTACCATTCGGGCCTGAGCCCTCTCTACCCCCGAGCCCCAAGCCCCAAAAATCACTCTTCGATGCTGTGATATTGGGGGCGGGTGTGCCAATTTTGGCTGTTCTGTTGTTACTTTTCATTGCACACTCAATACGACGTCATCGGGAACGTTTACAAGCCAGTATCTCATAAGCCAATCTCTCGCCAATCGGCCTCTCACCAATCAACCGCTCACCGCCTGAACTTTGGCCGTCCAATTCTACGCCATCCGATGTTGACCTCCCACCGCCACCCCGACCCTCGCTGCTCCATCTTTTACCGAACCATCCTTCACCATCCGAACCTCTACCACCATACTCGCTCACTGCGCAATAAGGATGAATTACTCAACTCGAGGACTTGCAAACGATCATGCTCAGGCGTCGTCGCTTATAGAGCTGCTGCTGCTGCCATTGCGGGTTTCCCTGGGTCACTGGTAGAGGCTAGTAACGCATGTTGAGGATTTGCCGTAGGAAGCAATAACACCTTCAAGCTTACCGAAGCTGATGGGGTGAAGCGGGGTTTTGGAGCTCTTGAAATATTCTGCAGATATATCCTTGGATGTAGAAATAGTCCTTGTCAGAATAAGAAGCTTGGGATCGCATCTTGACGCGAAACTGCGCTTGGGATCCAACCTGACCTGGTTCAAGTCAAAAGTGATGCCTTGGGAGGGTGGTTGCAGCCGGTAACTGACACGATGCAGACTCGAAAAATCTCGCGATACTTAGGGGTCCCTCAATGCCTGGGAAAAGGAAAGTGAACATGTGATGACGCAATGTTACATAATGTCAATTTCTGATTCCTCCAGCTTCCTCCGGCCCCCGTCATCATCTATCTGCAGAATCACTTGAAGTTCATATGTGTGTGGTCCTTATGACCCGTCACGGGCGTATTTCGGATTCAAGAGCTCAATATCTGGCCGAACTCTGACTTTTTCAGGTTAAGCTGTATGAATGAGCCTTTGGCACTCACGGGTAACGGGTCTCCATTGTGTCTCCAAGCACTACTTTCTTGAACCGAAAACCGTGGAGGAACGTATTGAAAGGTGTAAGCTTAAGTCGAAAATTTCCCCGCTGAAACTAATATTTTTGTACTCCAGGACTCTGAGTCATCCACGCGGTGAAGCTTCCGGTAAAAATCATCAGAATATCGATATCTTGACATCCCTCATGTGGAACAATTGAATGTCGTTTGAGAAGAAGACCTTTACGATGGCTGACTTGAGCGTATGCCCTGTCCTTGTTGACGATTTTTGACAATACCTTCCTACGTGGCAGCATCCCCTTCATCCGGATTTTACCCGCTCGAACTTGTTCACCCCGAATTCGACCCGAAGTGATTTATTCATATTTAAAGACAACCACTGAAACGATGCCAAAACTCCGTCACTCAATCTATCAATGCTCTCGCTGGGGACACTGACTACGCTCCTGCTTGCCCTGGGTTCTGTCAGGGCGGATCTTACAGTCTACTCGGACGGCAATTTGGCTTCGGGATGGGAGAATTGGAGCTGGAGCAGCGATATCAACACCGCGGCCACAGACTTGTTTCAAGGATCTAGCAGCATCTCCGTCAATTCAACTCAATACGCAGCGCTTTCCGTCAAACTCGAAGGCGTTTTCACGGACTCTGCCGGGCTCAGATTCGACATTGCTGTCCGTATCCCCTTGTCAATGCAACTATCGGATGGGTGTTAATCCTTCATGATAGGGTGCTCAACCCGACTTGACGATATTCGTTCAATCAACGGCCGACAATGCTCAGTCTCCCAATATCCCACTTTCCGCCCTCAGCAAAACCATCACGAGCGGAGCATTCACCTCGTTACTGATCGATTTTAAGAACCTTCCTGGCACTGGAAGTCAATTGGTATGTCATTCCTGCTGGGTGAATGTAGCATACTGACCGTAAACCCTAGCCGACGGGTACTTGGGACCGTATCACTTTCCAAGCTGGCGGAAGCGGCGCGTTCGTAAGTTATTTACCCATCATGAGAGGAACCGCTACTCATTTTTGGGCCAGTATCACATTGACAACATCGTACTCGTCGACGTGAGTTGATCTTTAGTCTTCCTTCCTCGACAGGCTTAACACAATCACCTCAGGAAATTGTGGTGACACCTAAATTCCTCAGTGCAGAACCACTTGCGAATGATATCGTTGCTGTCACGACGCAAGGTGCCGTTGATCTTGCAAGTCTGAGCGTGACTTTGGGTGGAAAGGTAGGTGCTTTCTTCGTTGGTTTCCAGAACCCTTCTGAGTGTCGGAACCAGGCCGTCAAAGTTGTTTCTCAAACGACCTACTCTCCGGTTGATACGCCTTCCCGTTCGATCACCTACCTCCGCCTTTCAAGTTCGCTGAAATCTGGATCTTTACAAATAAAGTCCGGGAATTCCACCTTTACCCACACGCTTCCAGCAACTCAACGCGGCAGGTCAATCGGGTTGTTGTTGAAATGAAGGTCCTTCGTTCTCATCAATTTGCAGTGTTAATCAATTCGTCAACCACCCCATCGACCCCCAGGTCTACGGTGTCAATTTCCCAACCAGTGCAAGCTACATCCAACATTTGGGCATTTCGATCTCGAGATGGGGAGGAAACGCTGTCACTGCATACAATCCCTTCGACGGGTTCACCAACGCAGGCAACGACTGGTACTTTGAGAATCGAGCAAGCGACAGTGCAGACGACTGGGTTGGATGGGTTGCTGGCGCTGGGTCAAACAGCATGGTGACGATCCCTTCGTACGTTAGCGGCGAGCCATCTTGGCGCACATCTATTAACTTTATTTACTGGTAGGCTCGACTGGGTCTCAAAAGACGCCAGCTCGTATTCTTACCCTCGATCGTTGTACCCAGGTGCGAAATTTTCTGCCCGGGGGAATACTGTTGACTCACAACTTCGTCCAGACCAGAAGGCTTTCGACCCATACAACGCTGACGCAGGAAACGGCCAATTCCCCAATGGGTCCTACGTCACCTCGGCTCCAAATCAAAGCGCTGTCTATACACCTTGGAACACGACCGCGGTCAAGCAATGGCTCACGGGAATGACTCACAAGCCGACGATCGTAACGATTGATAACGAGATTGAGATCGCGAGCAGTACCCACCAGGACATGCATCCCGTGTAAGTCGCCAGTCTCCTTCATTTTCCTACCAACTGCTGAATCAATCAAAATGAATGTAGCCCAATGAGTTTTGACGAAGAGCTCTCTCGTGTTCTTCAATTCGGCACTGCTGCGAAACAAGCCCTTCCTCGTGTCCTCCTCGCGGCTCCCTCTCCTTGTTCCTGGTGGTTCTGTCAGTTTTCGTTTCTCTCTGTATGTCGAAATAAATGAACTAAGTCAGCTCCCAACCCTAGATTGGACGAGTTCCGTTGGTTACACAGATAACGCCGCTCATGGAAATGTCGATTTCATCCCTTGGTTCTTGACCCAGATGAAGGCCAACCATGCCAAGACCGGAAAGCGACTTCTCGACTATCTGGATATCCATTATTACTTCCAGGCAGACACAAGCGCTAACGACGCCGCGGCCAAAGCCACGCGACTGAGAGCCACTAGAAGTATATGGGTATGTGATCGCACACGCAACGGTTCCTCAACGGACGTTCATACCTTCGTTCTAGGACCCCACGTATGTTGACGAATCATGGGTTGGCACGGACCCACCTCAAAACCATCAACCTAACCCGACCGCCATCCAATTGCTTCCTCGTTTCCACCAACTCATCGCGCAATACTACCCAGGAACGAAGCTTTCCATCAGCGAATGGAGCTCAGGAGCGGACAGCGATATAACCGGTGGACTCGTCACCGTTGACATGTTGGGTCTTTTCGGGAAGCACCAAGTCGACAGCGCGACTTACTGGGCGACACCCGACGAACTCGGACCCGTCGGTCTTGCTTATTGGCTGTTCCGTGGATATGGGAAGTTCTTTGGAAAGTCAAGTGCCCAAGTCAACCTCGCCAACCCGAACCCTGACGTACTGGGTGTTTTCGCTGGCACGGAAGGAGGTAAACTCTCGTTGGTAATTGTTAACAAGGATCCTACGAATAATATGGCGTTTGATCTGGCGAATGTACCGACTGGTACATATTTCATGCGTCACTTTGGCGGAGCAGCAGGGGTTGCGAAGTGGCAGGTACGTCGGGCTGCCTGTTTTTTTCGTTGTGATTGCGTTTTAATGTTGATTGTCGTTTTTTTCTCGCGCTTTTTGTACAGACAACGATCACACTACGTGCAAGCAACTATATCGTGGTGCCTGCGTACACGGCTGTGTTCTTACAACAACAATGATCGTTCTACTACCCCTCACCGCCGCGGCACTAGCGATAGTACGTAGTGGTGAATGTTTTTCAATAATGTATCTGGAGGGCCGAAGGAGGAAGCGTCCCCGTGTATCTCTTATGTGTTAAATGTGATAGAATTCATTTAACGTGTGCATGACTGTTCATCTAGTATACGACAAGCAATGGACTGGAAAAGCTTC
>CEMH01204492.1:61297-96883 GCA_001179725.1 Macrocystidia cucumis | reverse complement strand
GTCCAAAGCTAATACATTTATGGTATCTGGCGCCCGCCTCGTATTTTGCAGATAGCTGTCAGAGTTTGCTCAAGAATGGAATTTGTCTTCTGTATGTACATTGATGATATCTGGAGTCTACGTATGATGTGGAGAACGGATTATAACGACACGTCCGAATCTAACTAAATGCAAAGCCTTCGCCACCCTCGTTGATCGCCATAAGCAATTGCTGTCGTAACATCTCATAAGAAGAATATTGAGGAAGGTCGATTTGATTGAAACCTATATGGGAAAGATTTGAGATGTGCAATTTGACATCATTATGGGAGAAGACTTACATGTATGCGCTTGCGGAAGTCTGTCAGATTCCCCATATGCTTTGTGAATCGAGAAACGCTGTACGCCTTGGACGCCTTGTAAATCCACGAATCCGCTCAGAGGAACACGAGATGTGCCCGTTGCAAAACTGAGGACCTTGGCCCGCTCGTCGCGATTGAAAGACTTGAGCGCCCGCCACCACCACACGATGTTTGGGTCAGAGCTACTGTAGCCGCTGTATTCCGTCGCCGCCCGCCATTCATCGACATCTATGTCAGGCGTGCCCGAGATGAGCAACTCCAATTCTTGCTCGTTGAACTGATGCGATATTAAGCAAGGCTTCCGTTAGAATAAAGGGAGATGACAAACAATTGTGATGAGGTCTTTGGGGATTATTTCGTAAAACCCGCTTGACAAACTCTCAATTTGATCCCTGATCGAGGAATATAACCGGTATTGGGCAGAAAGTTGGACAAATTCCCGTTTGTTTTCTTGAGTGACTGCGATTCCTTCGCCGCCGTCTTTGAGAGGGACAATGCGATTGACGCCAAACTGTGTACATAAAAGTCAAACCTCGACGCGAGGAAAGAAACGCAGGCCCACATACCTCGTCAGCTTCGACACTGAAGGTCAGCTCCAGAAGCGTTGGGTCGTTCTCCAATATCCAACAGAGCGAGTTGTAGTATTCAGGGTCCACCCATTCGACATCTTTGTAGTCCACCGGCTTCCCAAGAAGCTGCCGATACAAGCTGCGGGCGAAGTAGGCATCCAAGAGGCGGCCGTCATAGATAGCTTTGCCAATGACACGGCCAACGAACTTGAAGAAGGACAGATGTTCCGGATTCACCCATGAGTTCTTGTTCGGTTGATAGGTCAGTTTGTCCGCAGCGCAAGGTTGGAACAGCGCGTTATTGGGGTCGAACATTTGACGAGCGAGAATCTGGAACCACTCCCTCGTAACCCCTCCAGCATCAACTCCCTCTTCGTCGTAAAACCGTACGCTCAGCTTTCCGTGCTTAATTTGTTCTCCTGTCTTCCGTTGGAGGTACTGGAAGCTGTCCTCAAAAACGCGAGCGCGCCGAACATTCAGTTGAAGGGTGCCGTGGTGCTCTCGTCCGTGAGGTCTCCTATGCAGCTGCTGGGTGAAATAGTTGCGTTTGTTGTCGAAGTCCAGGACACGTGGATTGTTGACGAGGAGGGAGAAAGATCCACTCATGAGGGAAGGGTTATTCCGGACCATGAGGTTCAAGACTTTTCGGTGAGCATCGGTGAAAGCAATGAAAACGTCCTCCATAGACGCTCTGGCAACGACAGGTGACATCGGAGGAGCGGATGCGCGGAGTGCCCTTGGAACGATGGAAGACGCAGATTTTGAGCCGACGTACTTGCAGACCACCATGAGGGCCTCGATAAGGGGAAGCAGGACTGTTGCGATGTGCTCCGTGTCGGGTTTTTCTTCGATCGCAGACAAACAGCCACCTAGTCTCTGCCACAGAGGCGTAAAGTGGAACGATTCGTATATGCCCTGAACTTTATCCGTATCAACGCCAGGTTCGGTGGTTGATGAGGGGGCCTTGGATGAGTACATGTAATCGATTGTTTTGAGGACACGAAGAAGTTTGGCTTGGACCGATGATGCTGGCGAGAACTTGGACGCGACCGAATTGATGGCAGCATTCTCCGGGGATCCATTCAATGCTGTTGAAAGCTCGTCCAGATCCGAAAGTAAACTTTGGCCGAAATCCTGCGCTTTCACCTTTAGCTCCGAAGCGATCACATCACGAGCGTCAGGAATGTTCGAAAGATGTTGGATAAGAGCAAGACTCTGCTGGAATGTGCGACCAGAACATTCGCCAACGGTGAGGATGTTGACAATTAGTTGTAGTGCATGCTCCGGTATCTGAGGGGGTTCGACCAAGAGAGCTTTTCCGCTTTCCGCCTCGGGCTGGGCGGGTTGAGTTTTGTTTTGAGTCTGCTGCTCTACTACAATATGATAATCAGGTTAGTGGCTGCTCGCATCAAGCAGGTTGAGCTACTTGCCTGATGTCGTGTTAGTCCCCTCATTTGGCGCCGAAGGTGTTTCGTGAGCGGGAGAAGGGATTACTGGGACGGTGGATGTTGCGGTTGTTGTTGCTTCGTTCTGGGATGGTCCAGCTAATGACGGCAGCGGCAAAGTTTCGCTTTTCGAGCCTTTGAGAGCTGTGAGGGGACGCGTTACTGTTGCTAAAAGGCCGACCACTGATTCCATGATGGCGGGAGTGCGAAGAAGTGATTGTCGTTCCAGTAAACCAAGGAGCAGAACAACAGGGAAATGGGATTGTGGGACGATCTTTTCCTTGCCTTTGCCCTTTTTTGACGCAGTTTTGCGCATTCCACTCGGCAAATCGTGTTCAGTCAAAAAGAACAAGGACGCTTGCTCATTCGCCGTGACAATGTAGGTGAGGGCCTCCAGGCAACGCTGAGCAATCAGATCCGGAATGGTCTCGCCCTGCGAACCGATGATACCCAATGAGCCGACATATTCGGGGCCGGGTTTCTGCTTGTTGAGACCTTTGGGTGGTGGAGATTTTGTGCTTCGCACCGACATCTGCGCAAAGCTCTTGTCAACGGATGCCAAGTCCCCAGTGCCGTCCTGAAGTATGTTGAGCAAAAGATTGAAAAGTTCCGTTCGTGTCTTGGAGTTTTCGCAAAGATTCACAAGGACTTTGAACAAGAGGGTTTTCTTGAGGACCTGGGGGAAGAAGAGTAGGCGGACCAGCACAGCAACTCCTGGTTTTTCTAGGAGCTGTATCGCGTCATGATGCATAGTTGGTTTACGAAGCGGCGTTGAACCGTGGGCAGGAATACGAGGTGCAGATCGAGAGACTAGATGTCGCCGAATTTGTCCGTCCCGGTAGACGCCAGCTTCTGCGATCATGTGAGACGGGAGTGTTTGAATGAAACCATCATCTTGATCCATTAACACTGCTTGTCGAAGGGTAGGATCAAGGCTGGCGATGAAACTTGCTGTGTCGATTTCGGCAGGGGCACGAGGAGGAGCATTGGGTTGTGCCACGTCCTCTGCTCTGCGTCGAGCTCTTTCCAAGGCCTCCTGTTGGATGATTTCAGCACGGATCTCGGGGGGCAGCGCGTCCAGGAACTCGGAGCTGATCTGTGAATCAGGTGGTCGTTCAACCCTTGATGCCCGTTGATCCCGAACGTGTTGATTCAGAACTTCTTCTCTCATATCGTCTGGTAGAGCTTCAAGGAATGTAGGGTCGATGCCTGTGTCAGTGATGTCGACGGCGCTTCCGTGAATGACGACGGTGATTCGCTGAGGTTGGGCAGCGGAGGTTGACTCCTCTGGTTGGGCGGGGGTCGAGGATGATGCACTTTCCTCGGCATCCCCATGTGTAACCTCATTCTCTCCCGTTCCAAGGGTACCATCGCGCATCTCGATGTCTTCGTCGCTCGTGACAACAACTTCGTCCGCAGGTTGGGTTGTAGCTTGGTCCTGCGTCTCGGGGGGTAAAATGTCGGAAGGTAACATGTCGGAAGGTAAAATGGGGCTGGCTGATGAAGAAGCTTCCGCATTCTGATCTGAGGCCGTTAGTTCCTCGCTTTCGGTCTTGATGTCCTCCGCCACGGTTTCCGCAGCCTTGGCTTCGGCCTCCACCTTTGCCTGCATCTCTTGTTGGCGTATGACGTCTTGTTCCGCCTTCAACTTGGCCGCCTTGTCTGCTTCGATGGCAGCAGGCAGTAACGACAACGCGACATGATTGGATAGCTTTCCCGCTCTCTCTAACACAAATTCTCCATTGAGGATTTTGACCTCTTCCGCCCAACGCTGCAAAGTCAATAGTGGGTCAAGAATCCGGCCGTCAGTGTGTTCTTGGGAGCGAGGCGCCCTCTCCACGCGAATAGCAGCCGAAAACAATGCAGGATTGCCTCTACGTTGTTGAACAGGTCCACGCTCGATGTTGACGAATGTTCCGGGCGGTCCATCGAGTCGGATCGCGTCAGGACCACCTGGGCGGCCACCTCGGGCCATGATATGTTGGAAAAACTGAACTGCACCGCCTCCAATAAGGTCCTCGATGGTCTGAACGAGATCTGCATTTCCACCGGCGACGATCCGTTGATTGTGTCGTGAGTTAGCGTTTCGCGATGTTGAAGGACGATTCGCTGCGGTGGTATCCAACAGAAGCGGGTGAGTCGTAGTCTCCGGAGGTGGAGGGGGTCCATTGCGGGGTCGACCAAACACTTGGACGTTGTCATCGTCTAAGAGTTCAGATCATTAGCTGTTCTCGTTCGCTGCAAGAATTTGACATACTGTTGGATCGGTGTCTGCGATTGACAAACAATCCAGCACCGTCGCGATTACCATTGGGGTTCACGAGCACATCACCAAATCCAAAAGCGTCGTGTATGACGACGTTACCATTGTCAAGGTAGTCTTCCTCATCAGACATCATCTCGGGCTCGTCATCTTCGTCTTCATGCAAAATCTGGATGGGCGCTGCACAAGACTATGATTGAGATACGAAGCCCAGGGGTGGGGTCGTGAAATACGTACCAGGGCCACCTTCCTCATCATCAGGATCGCCAAGTGCCTCCGGTCCATCAAGTTCTCCGTGAATATCCTAGAAATTGTGAGTCGAAAGACAAGGGGGGTGTCGGATGGTGCGCACATGCCACAGCATTTCCTCATCCGCCTCTTCGTCGCCTTCACCTTCGGGGTCAGGTTCTCCGTCATCATCATCATCGTCGTCGTCTCCATCCTGATTCTCCACAAGTCTTTGTTCTTCGTCTTCATCATCAACATCCTCCCAATCGTTTCCAGAGCCGTGAGCGTCGTTTTCCAATTCATCCTCTTCGCCGTCTTCATCAGTGTTCGAGGTATCTTCACTTCCAGTGTCTTCGAAGTCCATTTCTACGTCATCGTCCTCGGCGTCGTCATCCTCCTCCATTTCGTCTTCTGCCGCGAAATGGGCATCATCCATCTCCTGAAAAGATATGAGAAGGGTAAAAGCAAATGGCCGACAAGAACCTACCCCGCCATACATTCCCAGTGCAGAGTTCCTATAAAGGTCTGGAGTTTCCTCGCGGGCAGCATTGTTTTCTCCAGCTTCTTGTTCCTCATCTGAATCCACGGAAACAACATCCATATCGTTGTCACCAGCTTGAGTTTCTTTGGTCTTGTTGGTTGTCTTGCTCATTTTGATAGCAATCTTCGATCTGCCAGAAGGGTAAATCAACAGGAAAATAAAGGAGGAACCATAACCGTACAGGTACTCCAACGGCCGGAGAATCGACACGACCAGCCCACGGACATGCGGATAGTTGAGGTCCACATCCGCCAGCGCAGTTGTCAATGTCGCGACAAAGTTCTTCTCCAGCATGATCTTGGCAATGTGTGTGGGCGCGTCGTCCTGTGGTTTCCGTGATGCTGTATTGAAGCGAACTGTCAAGAGGCGATGGCAAAGGTCGGCCAGAGCAACAAGACGTCCATAACGAGCTTCGATTTCCTCGGTAGGGGATATGTCTTTGATGGCTCGGTTGATGGCCTCGAGCACAAATTTGCGAACGGCGACGAGGTCTGCTGACACCTCTTTGGCTTCTTGTGAAGACGCGCTGTCCACGCAAAGCGCGACAAGAACAGACATAGCCCAGTTGCACAGGGTGATTCTATTCCTGATCCGGCTATTCGGCTCTGGGTTGATGGTTCGGAAAGTGATCAACTCTGAGAGAAGAAACTGAACGGTTGTGGAACGAAATTTGGCAGGCGATTCCTTCGCGGGTGTGTGAGCCTTTTTCTTCGGGGAATACGACAAGAACGCGAGCTTGCAGGAGTCGTAAGAAAAGAGCAATTCTGTCAAGCATTGCATGATGAATGAAGAGTATGAATAGTGCTCGGTCAAATCAGGTGGCGGCGCTCCAGCTTCGGTCTCACCCCCTCCTGTTGTGCGCCAGGAAGCGTCGAGTCGTGGGTCGGAAGGTGCATCATTGACTACTCGGACAGAGGCAATCAATTCGCTCATCAGGTAGTGAACCACTGGCTCCAGAAGGTCGGTTGAGTTTTCAGACGATGTTGGAGGAACTTGATCTACGATCATTTCGAGATTGGGCTGGTCCGCCTTGTCGGTTATTTGGGGTTGGGGTTTTCCGACGCTCTCGGTGGATTCCGATTTGAGACTGAGATGAGGTGAGGAAGAGAAAGGCTGGGCGAGCTGGGCGAGCGATTGGGTGACCTCGATAAACGTCGCGGGATCACGAAGAGCCATCGCGCTACAATTGCGAACAAAGGTGGTGGTGTCCACTATTCTTGTACGAGGTTGTGACAAATAGCGCTTGATTGCCTGCTTCATGATGCTTTGGAGGGCTTGACGGTCTTCGGCAACGTGCCTTAGAATGATGGCGATGTAAGAGCTGCCGTTTGGGATTACGGTAGCTTTCAGGCGTTTGAACAGCACTGCGATACCATCCTCCTTGACAAATCGCTTAGCCATCTCTCGATCGCGGGTGAGAAGAACGAGAAGACGAAGAACCGAAAGGACGTCATCGTTCTGCAGGTCTGGAACTGACAGCAAACGAATGGAGAACTCGAATATGACGTTGCGTTCCTCAATCAACGAGGGTCCAACAAGCAGGGGCTGGGGTGGGATGGCATCGCCTTCCTTGGGCAAATCAAATACCGCAGGTTCTTCTGCCAAGGCGAACAATGCTTCTGTCACCAACAATTGAGAGGCTAACCATCGAGGTGGCGTTGATATCTCCTTAGGGGTTCGGATGAGCGTCATCATTTGTTCCAACAACGTTGCCCTCATGTCAGGAGTGAGAGCAGACGGAGTTTCACCCAGAACGAGAGCAAGTAGGCGGCATCTGTTCGCAAGTGATTGCTCCTCGGCCTCGAACGCGCGAGGAACAAGGGAGGTAACGTCGTCGATGAGGTTCTGAATCGTCTGATGCTGTGGTCCACCTGATGGGCGAACAAAGATCGTGCGGAGGTCGAACAACAGTGATAGATGTTTGTCAATCAAGTGCAACGCTTGACGGGCTATCCCTGTCCTCAAAGGTTCACGCATTGCATTGAGTTCCTGCCGCCATTCCTCTGAAGTCTTGCTGCTTGAAATAGCAGTTGTAGCAGCACGGGATTCGATGTTGGAAGAGCTGCCTTCGGATGTCATATCGGGCTGAGCCACGGTCGTCGAAGAACTCGCATCGTTGAGAGCAGCCTCGGCCTCGCCTGAAACCGGTATGGCCGCCCCAGCGTCAGACGTTTCAGCAACGGGCGACGGAGACCTCTCTGAAGTGGAATTCTGGACTTCCGTTTCCGTTTCCGCTTCTGCTACAGTTTCGACCTCGAGTGGCGTGGCGACGGCAGTTCGCGCGGGTGGGTCGGGATCAGGAGGAAGGGGGAATGGATGGGCAAGCAGTAATTCGGTCGCAGCGTTGACGTTATTATGAGTTCGTGTGAGTGCGCGCTCGGCCGCAGACCTCGGGAAACCCATGTCTGTCAACATCTGGATTCGACCTTCGTCGACAGTTGCTGGACGTGGAATAGTGTTGATGGCAGCCTGCACTATTTCGGTGTGTTCCGCTCCGCCTTTCACTTCTTCGTTTTCCCCGTTGATGAGTTCCAGAACTACCTGCACCACCGTTCGACTGACACTCAAAGGCGCATCGAGGAGCCATTGCGAATTCCAAATCTCTTGGAGCAGAGGTAGAGATGCGAGCCGCAGCCGTACGAGGAAGTTGTGTGGCTCAAAGTAGTCTGGGTCGGTGTCCTTTTTATCCCTTGTAGTTGCCAAAACGGTTTGTCCAGATTCAAAGATAGGTTTCGAGGAGATGATTGGATGTAGGAGGTGCAAGGCGACTTTCAAACCACCATAGGCGTGGACGAGTTCTTTCTTCTCTTCTTCGGAACGTTGTCCGCCACGATCCTGCGCTCCGGATATTGTTGTAATGAAACGGCGACAAACATCGAAGATGATGTCAAATCCTTTTGCTCGGTAGAATGCGAATAATTGAACTGTGTGAAGCGTGTGTGTGGAGGTGCGTTCTGGGTCGACAATTATTAGAGGTAACGTGAATATGAGTGCGAGTCTTACCATCCACAAGGAGAACAGTGAATAAACCTAGGATGACGCTGAAGTACGTATATGTTGATGTCGTATCGCCTGAAAAGGCGTCAGTAAAAAACACGGTTTCAGCACCAGAGACGGACCGTTCAAAGGGAGGCTGAGGTGTTTCAACATCACGTCCGCGAGGATCGTTGAAGACTCTGTGATTTGTTTCTTCTGCGTTTGGTCAGGGTTTCGTCTTGCGTGGAATGTTTTAACCATTGCTAAAAGAGATGTATGTCACGGGATGGGGACGAAAGGCTGATGTTAGATTTACCTTGGAAGAATGGAGCGAGCGCGCTTGGGAGGCCATGCGTCAGATGCTTGAGGGCTGCTGCGTTGTTCTCCTGAGGTCCTGACGACTCCTTTCGTATTGTCGATGGGAGATTGAAGTCTGTAGGAACCTGCAAACCATCGATGTTGTTCCCTCCGTTTGTCAAAACCGCACCGTCAGTGTCAGGTAGGGGTACCGTTTGTCGATCCGGCGAGCGGCTGAGAGGGGATGTCGCGGGAGTGATCTGAACGTTGATACCTTTCTTCGACAAACCAAGGTTGAGGGCGATGTTCTCCCATATTGAAGCACGATGGAGCGCCCCAATGTTGGCAATCGATTGTGAGGTGGTGTAGGTCATCAGGGTCTGGAGAAGAGCAATCGCTGCCCTTCCATGAGCATACCCAGACGTCGAGAACACGTCCGAGAGAAGGGTAATGCGTATATGTAACGTAATCAGATTTCTGAACCGAGCGTTGGCCTCCTTGTCATTCCGTTCTAGAAGGGGGGGAGGGTAATTAGAAAGTGGCGACTGGTTTCTTATGCGACGAAACTAAACCTTTCAAGTCAACAAACGGAAGCAACTTAGACTCTTGACTGAAGGTCCCCCAGAAATCCCGAGTGGCCTCAAGAGATTCTTTTACCAACCGTGAAAGATGAAGCAGGGTGTCAGAAGCGGAAACCTCCGTCATAGTCCGCATGACTTGAACCATGGAATCGGAGGAGACGCTGTTGGCAAAATCATATGGCAAGCAGGGAAGAGCGGTCAATCTCCCCAAAAGAGCCAGACCATCTGATGAAATGAAGTCCTTGCAGTGGGGTGGATGCTGAAACAGCCCTTCCAAAAACTGCGACTATCAGTGAGTGGTCGTTGTCGTGAGGCGATTTTAGGAAACGTACCCTGTTGAGTATGTCGATAAACGAGACCACGATGTTATCATGAGGCTTGGCCGCAAATTCATCTTCATCTCCATCCTCCTCCGACTCTTTTGGCCGAGATTCGCTAGCAACGGCAGGACTCCGTGATGACTCCACATCCGCCATTGCAACATCCGAGTCAGAGGTGACGTTCCCAGGCGTTGGAATCAATCGATACCAGCGCTTCAGGTCTTCTGGTATCACAAACGCATTTCCGAGGTCCTCGATTCGGCTGAGGGTCACTTTGACTGACTCGAAAACAGGAGCTTTGAGTGATGGGTGGTGCCGAATAAGCTCGTCAATTCCTGTCCCAATCAGGACGGCATTTTCTTTGTCAAGAAGAACCTTCAGATGCCTGTCGGATGTGAAAATCGAAAACAGTGATGGGATAATGCTGGGTCGCAAGTTGAGCTGTGTTTGACCCTGCTCGTTCAGACAAAGGGCACCGATCGCGTTGGGCACCGCTTGCAGGACCTAGCAAACCGGTGGAAATGAGGTCTAGTAAGACACAGGTCTTGAACATCCTTACCTCGATAGAGGGTTCTAATCCGACCTCAATTGCCTTGTAGAATGCTTCAGGAAGACCTGCCTCTTGAATGACAGTCAACGAGGTTGGCTCGTTGTGAACAAACGTTGCCATGATGTTGATTGCTGGATGGAGGGTTTACTCAGTGAGTCAATGCAGATCAAGGGCACCTACCAATGGGGAGGATACTAGGCCCAAAGAGACCACGATACTCTATGATCTTCTTGATGGACCTCAGCAGGCTCATGTCGATGAGGCCACGAAGACCTTCAGCCGTTCCTGAGGATTGCATCATCCGATGCATCGAGCGTAAGATATGCTTCAAAACTGCTGTGCGCGCGACTGGCAAGTCCCCTACCACGTAATTTCAGGGATTGATGCACAAACACAACAAACGAAAATTTAACAAACCATGAGAGCCATAGAGTTCTCCAGCTTTCTCGGGATTCCCATACGTTCTGAGATCCAGATCAACTTCATACTACGCTCCAGTGTGAGTGGATGGTGATAAGGGTTTCTGAAGAGTGCAAACCTCGATACGGTCCACCAATGTTTCAACTCCTCGTGAGGTGCAGAAAAGATTGAACGCGTTGGTAAAGCTGTACAAAATGTTGTCCACAAGTTGCATGGTTTTGGAAACGACAGGTAGTCGTTGGGGAATCTTGTTGTCGACAATTTGGATCAAAAGAGGGATCAGTCCAGCACCGACCACCATATTTCCACCGGACGCATGGGAAGCAATAAAGGTAACGAACGACAGCAACGCCTCGATGAAAGGGTGGGAAAGAGTGGAGTCAACGTTTGCGATTTCAGCCACCGTCTTACGAACGAGGCCCATCAGAATGCCGTGATTCACGCCCGCATTGACGGCGGTGAGTACTTCTTGAATTTTGCTTCGATAGCGAGCCAAAGCATCCAACGCGGCGATGGCAGCAGTCTGAACGACAACGGGAACGTCGTGGTCGACTTGGAGGAGCTCAGCGATGTGAGAAACAAGGTCGGGTTCATACAAGAAGAGAGTCGATGTTGCTTGGGACTCTAGATGTGTGTGACCAAAGATCGCGACGGCCAGGAGTCGAATGGTTAACAATTTGATCCTGTCAGCGAACTTTCCAGGGCCGAGAGCAGAGGAAGTGCGAATTCGGCACATCAACTCGAATTTCTCGCGCTCCGGTACGGCATGTGTAGAGAGTGCATCAGAGAGCACTTGCATAACGGGTTTATCTTGGAGTTGTTGTTCGGTGATGTGAACGTTGACCGCTGCTGAAGTGGAAGTGGTGGGTTTTCGTGGTGAAGCAAGACTCTCCGCAGGGATCCTTTCTGTTGTCCCGATGGGGTCGACGGCGTAGAATGTGAACGAAACTTCTCTTGCTTCTGGTGGAGACTCGAGATCGATGCTACCTGCCAAATCCACTAGGGAAACTCCATGCTCTCGTAAATGAGGCCACTTCTTTGTCAATGATTGAAGTCGTGGGGTAGAAATGCCCAATGCATGAGAGACGGAGGGCTGTGCTGAGTACTGCTGTGATGGTCTGAGCAAGAGGTTTAGGGCCAGTACGAGGACATCCAAATCTTCACAACAAAGGAGGCTATTCAACCGCTGTTCGAAATAAGTATGCGATGTCAATGGCGAGGAGGGGTAGTGTACGAACATCATAAGAGCTGAACATTTTTCGATTGGTCGAATTCTCAAGGAGTAACCTCTCGAATCTTAGGATCTCGCAAAGAGTCCTTTTGGTTGCAGGTGTAAATGAGTTCAGCTGAATCTTGTCCACGTCGTAATCGCGTATAATTTCTTCCAGAATGGCGTCAAACTTGTTCAGCACTTTCGTCCAGGCATTGAGATCCGAACGGGGCCATTTCCAGACATCAATCTCTGCCAATACGTCGGCAATATCATCGTTTGGGGTACTAAGAAGTTTTGAAATCAGATCTGCCACCTGTGGCGGCTACATGTTGACATGCGAGATTAATACACGCGTCTGCGACCAAAGAAATAGATTTCGCACCGGAGGTATGGGGCGCTTTGATTTGTGAAGGATCTTCATTCTCCACGAAGGAGTCAAGATATACGGTAAGAATTTAAAGGCGCCAGAAGTGGTGGAGCCAGATGGATGTCAAGCGAGAGATGCAAAGCTTCCAGACGAGCAGTCCAGAATTGTCAAACAACAAGCTGACGCAAGGAACTGTAAGGAATGGTCACAAAGAGTCACCACAGTCACGTGCACTGCGCCACCTCCGTCACATCACCTCTGTGGAGTCAACTTGAAGGAGATTCTGAAGATCCTGAGGGCCATCCAAAATATGTTTGATAATTAGTATGATATTCAATGTTAATCATGACAACCCCGCTGCCGCTCTCTCCGCCCCTCTCCAACCAAATTTCCATAGTCCTCGTACCCACGCCAGTGTTTTAACGCTCTGTGCCCGCAAGTCGAGAGCAGTCTCCACTAAGGACAGACGCGCATACATCTTCTCGAATTGCCTTGTTTTTTGTAAACATCAGCCTTAATCAATCACTTGATGAAAAAACTGCAGTCTCCTCACCACCAGCATACAAAATACTCCCGCAAAAGGGCAAATGAAAGCAAGCCTCGATCTTTCATCAGACCAAACAACCGGGCTTGATCATCTTTCCAGGCCGCGTAGCAACAATATTTCGCCGTGATCAAGAAAATACGGATCTTTCACACTCGTTGTTAATATAAACGCGACCGAACCGTGGATTTATCAACTCACATTAGAATGTGTCGTCATAAGAGCGTGATCCAGACTCCTGGTAGTATCTGTGAGCGCCTTGATGTTACTCATCGAATGCGCCTCACCTTGTAAGGTCATTCAATTTGAGAACCATCAGAACTCTCCGAGGAATACGCCTGAGAACATCCAGAACGGAAATCAAAAGCCCATCCGTTGAAATGACAGCATCTCGAATCGCTTTCATTTCATCTTCAGATTGAGGCATGAGGTCCACCAAACTGGCCGCCCGTTTCTTGCGTGTTGACCCATGAACGCCTTTATCATCCTCCCATGCTCCTTCGAGCGCAACACGACCGGTCAAAGCAGCCTCAAAAATTGGATACTGCAAGAAAGTCACACATCAACAGATGTCGACAGGTAAACATCAACCGACGCACTAGATCAGGGCCTATATTCCCCACCAACTCAGCATACTTTTTGCGATCGGCTATGGTGCTTGATGACGCAGGGGCAATAAGCGAAAGCCAGAGTCTTCCATAATTCACCCGGAGAGCGGTATCGAGGTCAAAGTAGAGACCATGGTCGAGCAAGACAATTTCAAAGTTATAGGGAGATCGCGAGCCAAAAGGGGCAGGTCGGATGAGTAAATTGCCTGCCACTTCTGATCAATATCACCCCGATAAAAGTTGAGAAGAAGAGGGACCTGGATGAGGATCCTATCAAAAAATGAGTTCCAAGACGTTCGTCCAATGATGAACAACACGTACTGCATGGAACCAGCCATTGATGAAAACCATCTGATTAAATATTCTTGATAATTCTAATGCCACCTTGTTTCGATCAATATGATTTTTCGCCAGGTATTCCAAATCATCAACCCGGCCACCCTGGATGTACTCCATAATGAGAACCCTTTTGTTGGCGGTGATAACTTCAGGGATATAGAGCGATGTCTTGATTTCCTTGAAATCATGCACGGCACGCGCGGCATTTGACGCCTCGTGAACGAAATCCATTTCCTTGGGAAGATTCGTTCTCATTTCTTCCTAAAACCCCGTTTCAGTTGTGTATCCTGTCAAGAGAATGACTCCCATACCCCAAGCCATGTAAACTCGAACTCAGGAAACCAATATTTGATCCAACCTAGAACCAAGTTTGAGTGACGACGAAATCAGGGTGTAAAAGAAAACGCACCCAACGTTATTTCAACCATGTCCATATCGACGTCGCAGAACTCAGCGAGATGAGGGTGTTGTAGCTAGGGTGCTGTTCATGATCATTGGGTTTAAATGACAAAATTGAAAACCCACTTTGATAGCCACACGCTTCCCAGAAGGTCGATGATGTCCAACGTGCACCTGTGCTAGACTGGCAACGCCGATCGGATTTGGGTCAAAGTCGTCAAACAACTCCGACAGTGGGATCCCCATGTCCTTGAGGAATAGTCCTTCAACATCAGCATACGGCGTGGGTTCGCATTGATCCTGCAGTGGCCGCATTGTGCTTGTCCATTCTTCAGGCAAAACGATCAAGGAGGCCATATGCTGCCCGAGCTTTATGAAGATTCCTGAAGCACAGTGACAGTTAGTAACAGAAATCCTTCCTCAAGGAAGGAGGCCACATACCACCATTGGCAAGGAGCGAGTTGAGTACGCGTTTAGCGCTTCTTCTGTGGCATTCTGAGTATGCATTTATCTGTTCCGCGTCGGTGTCGTAACTCCGACCAAACGTGATTTTATAATCCAATGCGCCCAAAATCGCGGCACCTATGAGAAAATTCAGTTGCTGATCATATTAAAAGCACACAACATACTAGCAACTCTTGAGCAGCGCACTGTGGCGAGGGTCGCATGCCGAAATGGTTGTGAGGTCTGATAGGCAACTGTTCCGACTCCAGCTACGATCAGCAAAGTAGCCGAAACGCCGAGCCACGTTCGACGTGGGTGTGCTGCGGAGGGTTCCTTGTGTCTTGGAGGGAGGGTCCGAAACGATTGCGAGAGAAGGGGTCGGGTCCACGGGGTAGTAGAAGGTGAGGTGAAAGTCGCAAGCTTCGACTTCACTCGTTTTGGTCGAAGGGAAAACATTTTCCGTTACCGTGACAGCTCCGGCTAACTACGAAACAGCGTCACAACACCACTCCAACGGCTGGTTGACAATGCAAATGAAAAGCGTCGTAATTGCGTCATAAATTCTAACTACTGCCTCTTTTTACTCTAAGCATCTGAGCGATAGATATCCGATGTGATGACTGAGCATCTTGGTTTTCGTGCATCGCTTCAGCGTACCTGGAAAGTATACTGTTAGAATGATACGAGGGGCTACTAAACCTAACTCACAGCAGCTTATAGCGAACGAGTTCTTCTTCTATTTCCTCGTTTCGTAATCGAGCTTTAACCAGCTCATTCTATATGACTCGTGAACCAAAAACTGAAGCTGAACGGTTCGCCACCCACCAACACCTCAACATGTTCTGAATTCAGCTGAGCAAGGCTGGTCTCCATTCGTTTCCTACAGGGCCTTTCAGATAAATGTCACGGGAGAGAAGTTCCAGAGCGCACACTTGAGCGGCGAGGTTGCGATTTGACGTCCTAAGTTCGTCCACTAAGTGGGCTTGTTGATTGGCTTTTCGCTTCAGAAGTGGTTAATGTCAGTTCACTGGAAAAGAACCGATGCATACCAGCCCCTCCTCGTATTCGTGGCGATAGCAGTCTAGCGTGAAGGGTGTGATACGTAGCGCAACAGCATCTTGGACGAACTCATCCACCCTATACCGAGCAGGTGCGTCTTCGTTTTCACTGGGTATCTAAAGAGGGAATGATGTCAGAGGAGGAATGGAAAACCGAGAAAACCCGACCTTATATCTGTCGAACAGTTGATTGCTCAAAAAAGCCAAAATCTGGTCGAATTTCAACTCCAAAAGGAGATCCTCATTCTTCTTCAGCAGGGTAATACTAAATCCGAAGATGGCTTCAATACCGCTCGCCAAGCAGTTATCGTATATCCGGTATACGATTTCTAGAGGGAAGCTGAGAGCGAAGCATTCTGAATGCACCAGTCAAAACTCATGTTGCCAGGCACTTACCGGTAGCTAAACATTGTGAGAAACCATTGAGAGCAGTACATGCTGGATTTGACACCCTGACGCAAGAAGTGCACATGGAGGACAGGAAGTAATTCTTCCGCAAGACGATCGAACTACCACCACCATTCAGGACCAGGAGCTTAGTGTAGCAGAATGAAGTACCAACTTGAAACTGAAATGCGTCATTCAGCCGAGATTCATCAATAGGCGGGGTTCGAACACACCAATCGCATCTGAAGCTTGGGCATTTCGGGGAGGAAGTGTCCACGAAGATCATAAACATACATCAATCTGACGAGCAAAGAAAATGCTTCCTCGTCGGGCATCTGGCGTGCACACAAAAGGGTCAACGGAAGTAGTCCTACACTTTAAGCTCAAGGCATAGCTTACATTGAGTAGGAGAGTGGCGACGACAAAAGGTAATCCCTGGCAATAGCCAACTTGAGGATCGTATCTTTCGAGGGATGAGAGTTTGGCATCCTAGCGAGCTCGGAAACATACAGCGAGTACGCCTTTAACACGTTGAAAAGGTTTTCTTGCCCGATCCCTTGCCCGTCTGTAAAAAACTCATGGTGCGGTAGTGTCCTACGAGATCCGGGATCAGATGGTTAAATCACGACGTTTCGAATGGAGCTGATATACCTCCCCAAATCGCGTGTGATTGCCCGCTCATGTGGACTTGATTCTTTGAGTAATCTCAAATACATGGCTTCCAGTTCTGGATCCTTCGCAGCCGCCCTTGAGGCTGTTCAGTCAGTAAACCCTGGGATACGGAGCCGGGCAACGTACATATGTTGCCACATCATCCCTCGCAACGTGTCAGGAATACCTTTTGCGATGGCTTGCGCGAGGCGTTCAGGTTGCTCGGCAGCAAAACCTTGGTAATCTGCTCAAAACCAATTAGCGAATTTATGATGAGCGGGAGCAGCATACTTTACCCGATATCACCGCACCCCAGAAATCTGAAACGAAACGAAACGTTGAGGAAATGCTCCAATTCACTAGCTAACAAACGACGCACTCCAATCAATAGCAGCATGGCCGCTAGCATCCTCAAAATCTGCTTTCTCTCGTTGCATGCGAGCAAATTCTTCTTGGATTCTTTGCTGACCATCAAGGCTTCCGCGATTGACACGAGAGACACTTTCGTCGTGGGCCGTTGTCGGTGATGATATGAGGACATCGCGCGAAGAGCGTATAGTGGTCGTTGACGCCGTCTTCTTGTGATTGGTTGTGGAAGCAGTCAGTGTGAGTGAGGTTCGACGAGAGGTAACTCCTTCTAGTGATCCATTACTGGCTGTGCTTTGGCCCGAAGATAAGGCAACAGGAGAGAACGCCAATTCGTCATCTAGGCCAACGTCGTTGAAGTCGGATTCTGCTACGGAAGAGGGCCTGGAGTAACCGGTGGCTTGAGGCGACAGTAGTGCCACTAATGAGTCCGGAGGTGGCGTACGTTCCCGCTCGGCCATATTTCACAAGTCTATCCAACTGGTTTGCATGTACAATGGTGGTTGACTTGAGCTTCGTGATTTAAGCGTCGAATACTTGTTCTGGCCCTGGAGTGGTCCTCATGATCATGTGACCAATATTTTATTATCTCTGAGTCTAAGTCTACTCGTTCCGATGCAAACGTTGAGGTGCACCTTTAATGGTACTGGGGAATCGGGGTCAACATACTAATACAGTGATATTCAGATCTTATTTGCATTAACTGTCCCGACTCGATCGGTCAGTCATTGCAAGGTCAGGCGGTCGATGGGACAGAAGGGATTCGAGTTCCAACAAACAAGCTCCCTCTTTCCACTTTTCAGAACGCTCGTGAGCGTGAACGATCTTCCAGCCAAGATATGAGGAGCAGCGAGAACATGAAATCTCTTGCATGGTGTGCGCACCCGTGACCATCAACTGCACGGAGGGCGGCGACATTGTCACATTGTAACTGGTAATTTCGTGAGCCAACCATGATACCCAAGCTGATGAGATCTTCAACCACATACGTTACAGTGAACAAGGATGCCTTCCCGGTGTATCCTTTGAAATTGCGTCTTTCTGTGGAGGGAATCTGCAAACAGATGAGTAAGTCGCGCGTGAGACGTGGAACCAAAGACTGACCGAAGGAGGGGGAAAAAGAAGTTGCTCTGAAGTTATGCACGCTTGACACTGCCGGCATGACAGAGGTTGTGGGACTGGAGGAAGCGGTCGTAGTGGAGGTGTCCGCCAGCGTGTCGTAGGATGATGCTCTGGAGCTGTGGGAAGGCGACGCAGAAGTGTTGAATCATCGGCCATATCGTCGTGTCGGCGGGAAGTAGTGTGGTAAAGGTGGCCTCCCGAGGGAGAGTTTTATATATTCGGATTCAGGAGGCGGTCCGCTTCGACGAAAGTGGCATGGTGCTCGATGATACCACCAATGCTGACTCCGGGCCATAACAACGTTTCCAGAGGGAAAGTTGATCATCTCGTGGGTGACAGATGGCTATACAAAGGATGTTCAGAGGTAGTGGGAAGCGGTGAGGAGACCTTTTCGATCAGATGACAAGCATCAATATGTCAATAAATGACTCGAAATATGCAAGACGAGTCGCCAGCGTCGGGATTTAAGAATAGATGCTGAGAGGGCGTGCTGGACGTGCGCCTAGTAAGACCAATGTCTGATGGTGGTGGTGGAATTCGTACCCAAAATGGTTCCGGTATTGATGTTGCTTACTATGTTCCTGTTTGCATCGACCGGTTTCCAATGCGATAATCAAATCACTTTGATCGTTTGATTCTGCATCCTCAATACCATCATCATGAAAGCTGGCAAACTCATTTGTACCGGAAGGAGAATACTTCTGGCCGGATCTGAGAACCCCGCATCCGCAACAATCATCATTGACCTCAGTACTGGGAAAATAATCGAGACCCTTCCCGTAATCTCAACAAAGAAGGACTTTCCTGTGCAAGAAGGGATAGAATGGATAGACGCTGGTGAAAGCTACGTTCTTCCGGGTCTTGTCGAGTAAAGAGTTTTGATGGGGGCTTGTGCCATCAAGCTGATGAGATCTGCAGTGCTCACGTCCACCTGAATGAACCTGGACGGACAGAATGGGAGGGCTTTTGGACCGGAACGAGGGCTGCGGTGTCGGGCGGTGTAACGACTGTCGTTGACATGCCACTGAATTCAATTCCTCCCACGACGAATGTGACCACGTTGGCTGAAAAGCGAACAGCAGCCCAAGGACAATGTTTTACCGACGTAGCGTTTTGGGGAGGGGTAATCCCCGGCAATCAAGTACGCACTGCAGCCTTCTAATCACAGCGGATGCTGATGTTGGTCGCTGTATCAAGGACGAGCTACCACCTTTGGTTGCAGCTGGGGTCAAAGGCTTCAAGTGCTTTTTGATTGAAAGCGGGGTTGAAGTCGGTGCATGCCTCACTCTCCTCAATTGCTGTGTAACGATTCGAGGCAGGAATTTCCTTGTGTGTCGGAACGTGATCTAGTCATCGCGATGAACAATCTGAAGGTATGATGAGACTTCTAATGCCTACGGACAAGTTACTGATAACGGAGAAAAGGAGCTCCCGACCGTCCTCTTGTTTCATGCCGAGCTGGAAAGATCAGAACGATCACCTGGAAAAATGTCGTCCTCTCGCTCGTATCAAACCTTCCTCGAATCAAGGCCACAAGAACTAGAAAGCGCCGCAATTACCCTCATCGCCGAGTTACAAAGCCAGTACCCCTCTCTTAGATGTCACATCGTCCACCTTTCGGCGGCATCGTCACTCCCAATCATCCGTCTTTGTCGGTCCGCTGGGTTGCCTCTTTCCGTCGAAACATGTTTTCATTATCTTTGCCTCGCCTCTGGAGACATCCCTGCCGGACGGCCAGAATTCAAATGTTGTCCGCCGATTCGGGAGGACTCGAACCGTGACTTGCTATGGGATGCTTTGAAGTCCGGAGACATCGACTTTGTCGTGTCCGATCACAGCCCCTGCGTTGCAGAGTTGAAACTCATAGATCAAGGTGATATTATGGGCGCTTGGGGCGGGATTAGCACGTTGGGATTGGGATTGAGCCTGCTTTGGACCGAGGGAAAGAAAAGGGATGTTTCCATTGCCCAAATCATCCGTTGGACAAGTACAAAATCAGCGGAACACGCAGGCTTGGGCCACCACAAAGGACAGTTGAAGGTTGGATATGACGGCGACTTCTTCATCTGGGACCCCGAAGCCACGTTCGAGGTGGGCCTATTGAATTTAGTTCAAATGAGTGGTCCACGTTTACGAGTTTTTTCCAAGGTGACGAAAGAGAGGCTTCACTTTAAAAACAAGCTCTCTCCCTATGAAGGCAGGGAATTGTTTGGGCAGGTGGACAAGACATTTTTGAGAGGCAATCTCGTTTATGATCGTGCCAGGGGAGGATTTGAAGGCATCTCACCTATAGGACAACTACTTTGAACGTTTCAATCGTGTTGATTTGATCTGTCAAACGACGTCATTGTTACAGAAAAACGAGCGATGTCGGCGAAACCAGACACTGCGTCGCGAGGGTTTAGCGCACCAGGATGGTGGTTCATTACAGCTGTCACAAGAACAACGAGGCCTTATGCACGTATAAATACTTGCCGCTAACCTGATGCAGGTCGTGCGGTGAGGACACACTAGCGAGGGATGTTCAAACAAAGTCAATAGTAAAATTCAATCGTGAAAAGGCATGAAGAAGGGGAGGATTTCGAATGAGGATGAGGATTGGGACAGCCAGTGGAGTGGTTCAGGGACGAATGCCTGTGAATCGTTGCTGAAGCGTGGGTTGTGTGTTACTGCAACCATCCGTGTCGCTCGCTAGTTTGACTTTATAATCTCAATAACACACCCCCGCAGCCACTTCTCCTTCCTCCATTGAGGAGGTTTTTGGAATGGTTTTCAGCGGGGTCGTCCTTTCCTTCCTCTTTTCTCTTCTTAGTATCGCCTCAGTCTCCGCATATATACCAGCTTCACCAACAAACTCTACTCAAGACGCCATTGCTGCTGGCCTCAATGTCACCGACGTATCAAAACTCTATCTTCAATGGTATTCCACAGGGTGCGTTTCCTTCTATCCCCTTTACCCTCGCCGTGTCAAACGCGCTTTCGCTCTAGATTCTACCTTGAAAACGTCTCGTATCAACTGGTCGGAAATGGTAGCAACGGAGTCAGCAAGGTGAGCTCTTCGTTCCCCCCGTCTTGATATTTTGTGCTGGACAATCTTGGGGCAACTTCAATAGGGTGCTCTCCTTCATTTCACTGAAGACACCGTCAACATGTCGACTCCATCAAGTTAGTTCCCCTTGTCTAGCGCTTTGAAGGAACAATGTGTAACCCTCGTTCCAGCGCTGACGCCCTGGATTGCCCTTGTGTCATGCGACTTTAATGCAACGGACGCCTCTCAAGAAGTGGATATTTTCACCCTCGCCCGAGACCATGGTGCGGTTGGAGCTGTAATTCACTTTTCATCACCCTTCCTATCCCCTCTCTAATTTCTGCATTCAGTTGCTTTACTCTCTATACTCTCAAGCGTGTATTATCAATCCTGAATACGCCGATCCCGCCACTTTTGACCAAGTTTTCGACATCTTCTCGACTCAGAGCCTAACGAGTGCCCATCTTATCGAGGCCCAATTTGCCCAAGTTGGCCCTCAAAACCAGAGTCGTTATGATTCTGGACGCCTTAATGATTCCTATGCCCTCATTATGGAAACCTTCGAACTTGGTCGCCCTGCTGGTCCTGGTTACCTTTACGGTATCCTGCAGGCTTACAATGCGTCATCGCCTGTCACGATCACCACGCCTGAGGGGTCATCACAGACCGGCAACAATTCCAAAGGGGCGCCAAATACCGCTCTCGCTATGTATGTCCGAGTATCTGCAGATGACATCCTTAACTGACTCTGGGTCCTAGGATTGTTCTCTACGCCATCACCGGCTGTGTTTCTGCACTTTTCATAGTGGTCATCATCTCTGGCGTGAGTGGGCTGGGTCAATCATACCCGCCTTCCATTCACCGGCTCATCTGTTGTTTTCCGACAGGCTGTCAGAGCTATCCGACATCCAGAACGGTATGGACCACGTGCACGTGAGGCTGGAGAAGGTGGAGGTGGCCAAACCAGAGCCCAGGGTCTCACGCGAGCTATTCTTGACACCTTCCCAGTGGTCAAATTCGGGACCAATACTCAAAATAGGGGCGCTCAAGATAGCTACACGTCTTCAGATCATTCTGGCCTGGATAAAGATACCGAAGCGCAACATACCACAGAGCCTCCATTTTCGATGGAGTTGAGAGATAGGGAGCAGGGTAGCGAGCGTGAGGCTCAAAACGGCCGACAATTTGGTTTTGTCGCCGACAACAACATACCATCAAGTGACACGTCTCATCACACCGCGGCTTCCGCAAACTTCGAACTCTTCCCTGAGAAAGAACCATCCGAAGAACGATCTACGGCTTTCGCTCGACCCGATACTCGACCAGAAGGAAACGACTCGACTGGTGGCTCGTCCCAAATCTCACCTCCTAAAGTGCTCCCGAACGTCGTTCCAGCCTCTATGGGGCGTGAAACATGTCCAATCTGTATTCTTGATTTTGAAGATGGTGATGACTTGCGGATTTTGCCATGCGAAGGGAAACATCGCTTTCATCAACAATGTGTGGATCCTTGGCTGTTGGAGCTGTCTAGTTCGTGTCCAATATGCCGACAAGGTAAGTATCGGATAATCACACACCACTGTTCTAACTGTAATTGATACTTACATCTCATGCTTAGATTTTCTTGCTTTGGAGACTATGATTGCTGGTAATGGAGACGATGTTGACCTTCGACCACCCCAACGCCGACCCACCAGCCAGTTTACCCCGACAGCTGCTGGGAACAGATTCTCTCGATACCTACGCTTTGCCGTCTTACGCCATCACACACGCAACGAGAGTGACCCTACAGACCCTTACATGCCAACTGCTCGGGAAACCTCTATGTACAACAATCCATAGCGCTCGATGCCGGATTGTGTCTTTTTCTTCTTGCTTTCATTTCTTTTCGCCTTGCATCTACTTAGTTGGCATTTGTACTATTTAACACACAATAATCTGCAATCCGGACATTATTTTGGAATTCTTTCTTCTCCATGCGCTTCACGCCCCAAATCTTGCCAATCTCCTCCGCCTGATTTCATCAACACTGACGGGAGAAGTGGGTGTCTCGGCGGTGCTCGTCTCATCCGACATCACCGAATCCAGGTCTTCATTATCAGTGGTGTTCAAAGAAGGTCGTGTTGGTGTTTGAGGCACTTGAGGCAGTGCGATAGGCGGATGGGGTGGTAACTCGGGTGGTTCCCAGCCCTGCGGGACCTGTTCCAAAGATGCTTTGAGCGCAGCTTGAAGCTCAGCGTCATCGTCGTCATAGACCCGATTTTGAGAGGTCCGAGTTGCTTGGGGGTACGGGTTTCTTGTGGGTTGTCCAACAGCAGCATCAACATCGTCGCCATCGCCGTCGTCGTCATGGTCAGTGTCGATTTCCGAATCACGTCCACTTTGTCTTGCCAACATCTCACTTTCTGCAATCGCCCTCTGGAGCATCTCGTCTTCTTCATCATGGGCGTCTTGAGCCCGCTGTGCGCCGCCCGATCGGATGTGTTCGTCCCACAACTCACGGTGAGCAAACTCCTGTTGTTCGCGCATTCTTTGCAACAACACTCTGTTTCTCTCCATGCTCGCAGTGACAGGATCCACATCAGCGTGACCAGGAATATCGGATGCTAAACCAGGGGGAAAGGGAGAGAGCGGGAGTCCTGAAAGCGGAGGCAAGGGACCACGAGGCGCGGATTCGGCTGCTGGTGGAAGTGGTCGGGTTTGGGATAACGTCGGAGGTGTCCTGGGCATCTCGAATCCGGAAGGCTCTGAGCTCCCAAGAGACGCTTGAAGGGCCGCTTGAAGTTCGTAATCCTCGTCCTCGAGTCCATCTGCGTCCTCGTCTCCCTCACGGTCTCTTGAATTCTGGAAACTGGCAGATGATGGTTCTGGCAGGGTGGCAGCGATGGCGTCGGCTTCGGTGCGTGGAAGGGCGAGAGGGGCGTTAGGGTCAATCTGTGTCACTGCAAAAACGGAATAACCTGTAGGAGGGCTTCTCAACTCGCCGATCGAGCACTATCAATGTCATATATAGGATCTGACCTTCGGCTTCGGCTTGTTGCAAGACCATTCCGAGGTACGTCTTGCTAACCCACTCCGGAGAACGCAAGAATGAATTCAGGTTGAACCAATGTCCTTCCCCCGGGTCTTCATCGATATTGGGGTGTGCAGATCCAAATCTACGAAGTGTGTACCAATGTTGCTCGAGATTCAAGATGAATGCTAGTTGAATTCTGACTTTGATGTGAGTTTCAGAAACAAAAAGAAAGGGAGAATAGTGTTCCGCACTGGGGGCGATCTTGGTATTCTTGCATTTCCTCGCCACGCCATCGGGTCAGGCTGAGGGAAGGTTCGGTTAAATGGACGACAAAGGAGCGGTGGGACCGACTTCAACCCCCATACTTTCAACGCGTTTTCGAGCACTTGAACGGAGAAGAAACCTAGAAGGTAGTAACCAATCTAAGGGAGCGTGTCTCCACCTCAAAGAAGTGACCATCACCCGTGTCATCCATGTTGGTGCTCTCATCCCCGTGGTTGGCGTCATCATAGCTTGACTCTAGATCGTCTAGATGTTTGGCAAGGGCGGATAGGTCTGGAGCTGTAAACTACAAGCGAGCTGTTATTTTCACTGTCATTTGAGAAGATAACCAATCCGATCTTACGTAGGGCCCCTCTGGTTGAACATAGAGATGTTAGCACCCATCCAAGATCAACAAGGCGGCAAGCTGCATACGAAGGAGTGAATTAAGGGCATGCTGTGCGCATAGCATAGAACCTGATTGCTGCCTTTCGTGGTATATCACAGATGCAAGACCTTCGAGGCCAGCCATGGCTTGCGATTGTTGACTTGGGGGAGGGATGTGGTTTCAGCCAAGTCAGGAACGCGGGAACATTTATAAGTTTGACACAAAACGCGCAATGAGTTTGCGTTACTCGCGTCATTTGGATCATTCAAGGCTCCACGTCATTCGATGGCTTGTCTGTTGTTCGCGTTCAAAGTAACTATTTCACTACAGCTCTCCAGCGAAATGACGGATTATACAGATAAAGGTGATTATATTTAATTATTATTCCAAAGTAAGGCGGGGTTGACACGCATTCAAAGCTGATCTCCAGCTGCGGTGCGCAGTGATGTAGGTTTCCTGTGTCGTCGTTGTCGCTGCGCGATTTGTACTGTGCAGGCGTTGAGTGAGCGCTGGTGATTACGTACACAGAGGTTGTTACCACGATCAGCACTGCGACTGAAGGCTTTACACAAAACCCCACCACCACCTCCTCCTTTCAGTTCAATACCTTGCTCCTCAAATGATCCTCCGGACATCAATCCCTCACACTCTTCTCCTTCTCGTGTCATCTCTGCTTCTGTTCTCTCTCCAGTCAGCTCTCGCAGCAGATGAAGAACCACCTTTCAATTGTCATATCACCCTTGATAAACTGACTTACGACTTGACGAAACTCGACGGCGTGCGTGAAGCGTCTCAAACGCGAAGTTCACCTCCAACAACTATGGTGGACAAGCTTCGTTTCAATCTTTGCTCCAACCTCGCACCCCAAGATGGTGTCGCCGAGCGCGATCAGGTAGGCTCATCTACTTGGCGTTGTCGTTATATTAACACCACGTCCGTTGCAGTGTCCGACGGGAACCAGAGCATGCCTTACCACAACAAATCAGAAACCTGATGACCAGGACAGAGTCGTTGCTGTTGTTCCCATTGCCCAGACATCCGTTCTCAAACCCACTTTCAACGCCATTACCAGTACGTGAATGTTCGCGTTCCCTCTTCGAGCCACAACGGGAGAGGCGCCTTTCTTCACTTTCGTCAACTAATTTTACCTTTTAGCACCGAAGGGTATCAAACTTGTTCTGCATGGCCCAGAGTATCCACATCCCATCGACTTAAAACCCGTCGCTCAGTCGCTTGTCCTCACTTTGACGTGTGACCCCGAAAAAACCTCTGATCCAAAGCTGGTCTCGTATGATGGTGCAGAGGCTAAAGTAGAATGGAGCGCACCAGAAGGTTGTCCATTCGGCGCGGATGAAGACCTACCAGCAGGTGATAACGGCGACAAGGACCAGAATGGCGATAAGAAGCCAGGTGATCCTGAGAGGAGTGTTGGGAGTGGACTTGGGTTCTTCTTTTTGGTGTAAGCGCCTTTCGTTTCATGGCACTCGACGACTTGTTGATTTTGTCTATATTTCCAAGGCTCATTTTCGCGTTCGTGATGTACTTTGCGTTGGGAGCGTACTACAATTATTCCACATACGGTGCCAGTGGAGCTGACCTCATCCCGTATGTTCTGACTTCTTTTCACTTGGACGCTCGTTGACCCCTCCTTCAGACATCGAGACTTTTGGAAAGAGGTTCCTTACATGCTCAGGGATGTCGTCTCCCATATGTGTTCCGGCGTGCGGCCTCGGAGGTCAGCAAGTCGTGGGGGTTACATCGCTGTGTAGCAGGCGCCAGCGAGTCTATGCCCGAACAGGCTTATCCATTTTCATCTCTCTTTCATAGCGGTTGCTTGATGAACTCTCATCGCATGACACATACAGCTCATAATTAGTACATTTTGATTCTTTTCGTAGACTGCAACTTCCACCGTACTCATTTGCTTTGCCGTTGGATGGAAAGCACTTTGCACGAACGACAACTTCTTTGCAAAATTAATGGAATTTTGGATGAGGATCATAGAAGAAATTGATTTAAGTCCGTTCCTTGTGGTTCCGAGATGAAGCCAACCCTTGCGTAAACATTATGTATTCGTAATTTGGACGACCTCTGGAGTTTCGATGGGGTCTGTATACACCCACAACACGCCCTCTCCGTCAAGAAAATCAATCCCCTGCTTTTCGAACTTTTCCGCCCACCAGATGAAGATGTCCTTGATCAAAGTGTCGGTGTCTGCATCCACAAGAAACCCGATCGTCCGTACAACTTCCAAGTTCGGGTACCTATCCGTCGTGAACGACAACAGATGCGCTTTGGTATTGGTGGACTTGTCTGGATATAAACTGTCCGCTCTGACTCCGCGTAATCCAATTCTGCGAATAGAGTTGGAAACATGGGAACTCAATGGAGGTGACGTTGTCGGGAAAGTGAGTGTGGTGAGGTTTGGGCAGATACCAGGTTCGAGAAAGATGTCTGGGTTGACGTGCTTGGCGATGCGACGCGAAGGTGCAGTGTCTGGTTCGGGTTCTGAATCTGGGGAAGGCGAGGGAAGATCGACCGATACGAGAGATTGGCCATGGGCTTTAAGAAAGGCGGAAAGGTGGGAATAGCAGATGGGATGCTGGTCGATGAAGGTCTTCATCGTGAGGTTTCGCAAGGCAGGGAGAGCTAGCGCTGACGCTGCTGCAAGACTGGAAGGGCTCGAAGCAACAACGAGATCTTGAACACGGGGAAGGCAGGGCTTCGGTTCCGATTTTGTTGAGGATTGGGAAAGGTCAATGCCAACAAAGTTACGCAAGTCGAGGATCCGAAGTGATTGGAACGAAGCCAGAAATTCGGGGGTGACATTTGACCGTGCACGCTCACCCCAGTACAGCCCTTCAAGAGAATGCTTGTACAACTTCGTTATGCTGGTCAGAAACTCTATGGGAAGGGGATGTTGCCAAGTACCGCTGACGATGCGGGTGTTCGGGCATGATTGAAAGATTCTAAGCAAGTTTTGAAGGAAAGGAAGAGCGTGAGCATTGCGGGCATAAGTGAATATCTCAATATGGCGCGTCCAATGCCCGTAACCTCTTGGCGGAACCAGAGTGGCAGCAGTGGCGCGGTATGGGGGCGATGCGCTGTTCTGAAGTACTTGGAGGATAGCTCTGGCACGAGAGGGGCTTCTGATTACGAGATGTTGATATAAGATCTGCACTGCAATACGCCTCCAATCGCGACAGACGAGGACGAGGGCAAGCTTCGTTGCTGATGCGAGAGAAGGGGTGTTATGACCCATAACATTGATGGAGATGCGTTTGGAAGTAAACGGGTCGAGAGGGCGAATGGTAGCTGCACTGTGTACATAAGTGGCGAATTGAAATATTTCGAGCCAAATTTCTGGAGGTAAAGGAGGCAGTGGCTTTGGGGGAGGGGGAGGGGTGGAGAATTGACTAATCGAGTAAAGATAGAGTTTAGACTGGCGCCAGGAGCAAAAAATGACAAAGGTATTACCAGCGAAAAGGCGAAATGAATGAGTTGATACGAGCTGGAAGGGAGAGCATATTGTGGTACAAAGCAATGGCACCGTACGCGTGGATTCAAAGGCAGTCGCGTCGTCGAGTCAAGGTCAGGAGTCAGTCTGAGTTTGTAGTCATTTGTTGACTTTTAAGCGTCATCCCTTTACATCCAAGCTTGTGTCAACAAACAACCACGGCGTTGTGCTTCCCTTGACTTCATCTGCAACTCAGTAACATGCTCTCAATAATCTTTCCACTCTTTCTTCTGTTCAATTTTTCGAATGCAGTGAACGTTTATCTCAGTCCATCTTACTCCCATTTTAAGTCAGCGCTATCACCCACAGAAGCAAGCGCGCAACTCGCTCGTCATCTTGGCCTTGACCTCTTCGAACCCAATGCAGAACCCGACGCTGCACAGCAGTCCCTCTTTGGCACTGGTCCATCAAGTGCAGTGCTAATTACAATCAACGAAGAGGATGCAAAAGGTTTCTTTACTATTCCTCTGGGCGTCATGATCCCTAACTGACCTGGACTGCAGTCGTTCTTCCCAAGAGCCTTCAGCGCTCGTTTACCCTTTCACTTCCTCCAAACACCCCGATACACTCGCTCTCCTCTGTTGCGTCAACGTCTCTGCACCGGGCGTCTGATGTTTATGAGACTATTTTCGATGTTCGAGGTTCATCGTGGGACTCTCTTGCCATCCGTTCCTTAACAGCTCTCCTTCACTCGACGACAAACGCGTTTGCTGCACTAGAACTTGACGTTTTTCAAACCATACGCGAAGACGAAGGAGTGGATAGTGAATCATACCGCAAGCTGGCAAAAGAGACGAAGGCGTTACTCCAGGGAATCGTGAACCGCCGAAACACAGAGGTCCACCTCGCCGTCCTTGTCTTCGCCGACCCCAACTCCCTTCATCATAAACGCGAACCAAGTCCTCAAGAATCACAAACACCATTCCCACCAAATGCTCCCCCTCAACAACCCATTGGGTCAGTCTCAACGTGCTTCGCCACTGCAGACATCTGCACCAACTCCACCGATACTTGCTCGGGCCGTGGCCAATGCGTCGAAGCCACAAAGTCTGGCAGAACCTGTTTCATCTGCACCTGCAACGCCACCAAGACAGGCAGCGGGAACCAAGTCAAAACCGAACATTGGGTTGGCCAAAGTTGTGAACGCAAAGATGTTAGCGGGTTAGTCGTTTCCTTCACGCTTGAGTGCATCCTTGCTTAGCTCACCAATTTTTCCCTCTTGGGATTAGCCCATTCGTTCTCTTGACAGGCACTGTTCTTGTTCTGTTTCTACTCATCGTCGGCTCTATTTCTCTTTTGTATGGTGTCGGGTATCAAGACCTCCCTAACACGCTTATGGGGACAGCGACCAATGGACGGAAAGACTGATGTCGCTTTTTCATCCGGTTGGTAGGATGGATGGAACGCGGCGGTTGCTAATACCCCCTACATTCCAGGGTAGATGTTGATAGCTGTCCCAAGAACGTTCTTCCAATTTGATTCTCAGCGGGGACAGTTTCCGCCTCTTTGAAATGTCAATGTCTCCGCCAAGTTTGTACAAGCGGTGTTCCTGCAGGTTGGGTGAGTTGGTGTTGTGAAGCTCTTTTCCGAAGGGGTTGTTGAAGAGGTGTGGTCCCGACCATTTCGGAATCGCTGTGAGCCGACCCCAAACTCGGCAAGTTGCAGCGTTGTGTGGACTCCTGATTTGATTTTTTGGTTTTAATGATCGCTCATTTTCATTTTCATAAATTCGAAGATTTGGGCCGCCCCACATAAAGCCTAAGTGAGGACAAAATCACAAGAATCAAAATTTCCTGATGTGATCCTTGATGGACCCCATTTATATCCAGGTGTTTGACCTGACCTTCGGAACAACGGTGCCAACCACCGTGGTGGCGATTGATTGCTAATTAAACGAACAACTGCTCTAGTGACGAGATCATGGACAGCTGTCCAAAAAAGCCAACCCTCAATAAAGGAATATATTATTTACGTGCCGATTGAAACCAGGAGGGAGGAAGGAAGTGTGTGAGTGGGGGAAGGTCGGGCCCGGGAAGGGAAGATCCACTGGTGATGACGAGATCTGAAGGAGTCGGAGAACCCACGATCATCATCGCGTGTGTGTGGGTCACTGGATGACCTGTCTGTCCCCATAATGAAAGACCCCTGGTGGCAACCGCCTACTCATTGATAATACTTGAGTAAAAAGGTCAGTCTGGGCGGGACGATCCGGTCTTCCAAACTGTCCTGAAAGGACGTCTTTCTGGAATCGATGGGCAATCTATCTGCTTGTCGTGATGCACTTTCCCACATCATTTTCAGAGAGGCCTGACTTGAGATGAAACGTTAACTCCTCCGAGAGGAAGGGGGGCTTGGTGATGTTTCATTTCGGGCTAGAATAGAAAAACACAAAAGGAAAAGACGAAACAAAAAGGAGAGCAAGAGAAGGTAAGACGACCGATTTGATCGTTACGCCGAAAACTTGAAAAAACGGGGTTTGGAGAGGGAAAAGGTTAATTTCTCAGTGGAGATTGAGCTGATCTCTGCCCTCAAATAGAATGTAACTATTCCGGCAGTGTGTATGTGGTCGCACATACAAATAACGTCCTTGATTTGTTGCGATCTGCTCGCTCCTGGATTTCTGGCAAATACAATACAGACCTGCAGAGACAATACAATTTGTGCCCGTATCAGTGGCGCAGCGGTGTGTCATTGGCACCCGGAAGTGCCTGATCATTACAAGTTCTGACGATTCCACGGGAGAACGAATCCATTTAACTCATTGTGACTGATATTGTTGTCATCGCTGTCATAAGTATGCATTTGAAGGGACAGAAGGTATAACACTCGGAGCCATGTGACAGAATCATGAACGCAGTATGAAGTTTGGGTTGCGAGGTATCGAGAAAAGAAAACAGAAGGAAGAAACAGGATACACGATAGATTACACTAGAGAAAAGAGTTTCAATGTTTTTTCATCCACTGGGTGTCGTCGAGGAGGAGGTATGTTTTGGAGATATGCGAGAGGTGCTAGGGCCTCTATGTTTTCGTCAGAAGATGATGATGTCGAGCTTGCGCTGGCGTCAATCCGATGTACAGACGAAGACCTTTTGAAGGATCGTAGCCGGTTGTTCGAGTGGAGGTCAACCCATGTGAGAGCGCCGGATGTTTGCAAGGAACGCAACGGCGATCCCCTTCGGGGTGCGTAAGCGACGTATTCGAGTTTTGTGAGGTCTCCACCACCCTCTGACTCGGGATTGAAGATGTGATCCGGTCGACCTTTTGCTGAGCGGGCGCTTTTGTATTTGCCATGCGGCACCGGTAGGGAGGCAAGATGCGGAAAGTCGTCAATGGAATGGAGGTGCTCGACTGACTTTTCCGTAAAGTACGCAACTAACAATTAAGATGAGCGCCGACCGAAACCGTATTTCTAGCCTGGAACTTACTCAAATGCCATTTTCGCTGCCCTCGAGGAGTCTCCACGAACACAGTGTACGTTTGCTTGATTAGTATAGACCTGTTCGGATCATGGGTAGACGTTGATCTAGGTAATTGTTGGTGAGCACTGTGCCCTAAGCTCCAATAGCTCCAATGTTCTTACGGATCGTCTGAGTTATAGGGACTTTCAGGATAAGCAGGATGCGAGTTCTGCTTCTCGTGATAGAAAAGAAACCCCTAAAGACCGATGATCAGTTGCGTTACTCTGGGCTAGTTGAGTTATTAGCTCACCTCTCGCACTCGCGAAGGACCCCAGCGGATACCTGCAGGACTGATCAGTATCACAACGTGATGCTCAGCATCGCACGCACCATCTGTCCACCGCTCAATTCCAACCTGCAATTAGCGCATTGTCAGTGAATGGCTACGAAAAGATGATGAGGTGAACTGACTCCTGTCAACTCAGCGTGAGGTCCCCTCTCCTCCCAGACATAGACAGAACCCGGAGAGATAAGGCCACGCTCCTCTGTGTCGAGTCGTCGGGTCACCATAGGTAAAATATTGAGGAGCACAGCATGGAAGATGACGCGGGCGTCAGAGGGTGATCTGATTCGAAGGCCAGTGCAGGTGGCTCTTTGCATGATTGGGGTGTGGGGGGGAAGGGTGGAAACGAAGGGACCGAAGTCGTAACGACGACTTATCAACCAGGCGGAAACAAAATGTAACTTTCCTTTATCAGGAAAGAAGGGCAGGGTAACATAAAATAAAACGTAGGGCAATCAAGGACTGATGGAGCTTTGACCTTTTTCCGGAAACAGCACGCAAGGTGACCTGAAGTTGTGATTCACTTTACGAATAGGATTTTAGGGACTGGCAACCTGAAGCAGGGTCGGATGGGAGTGTGAAAGCTAGATTGTTCCTGACATGTCGCTGTTAATGGAAGACAACAGCGTCCGTTTTCGAAATTAGTCAAGACAAGAATCGATATCACAACCAAAATGGCCTTCTAACAGATCTGTCAGTTGTTACTATCGCGCTCGCTTATACTTATTCGCCTAACCATAATTAAAATACCTCTCGTCTCACGTTGCAATTAGAGTGAAATGGTTGGTTGGGTGGGTGGATCATATAGCAGCACCACGAGTCGCAATCACGTATACCCAACGATGCCCTGTCAGTGTCAAATAGCTTTAGCGCCTCATTCGAGAGACCTAAGCCGAATAACGCTTAAAGTGGTCAAAATGATTGTGGTTTATTTCCCAGGGCACGCATGCAGTAGACAAACGTCACAAAGAACGCCTTGTTCCAATTGAGAAAGTCGATGTAGCCTCGCAACGGCGTTCTCATGACAAGCTTAAGAAGCGATTGTTGACGTGAGTGCACTTGTTCACTCACAAACACTGATCAGGGAGTGAGGTACATCTTACAATTGACCGACATACATCATAGATAGCCGAAAGACACACCTCAATCTCCCATCTGATAGGGGGTGTTAGTGCTCCTTGTCGCAGGTCCAGAACCCAGATATCATCCCCTAACGTACATAGGACTTCTACGCCGTAGGTCCCGGAACACTTTATCACGGAGCGGTGACCAATGGGATATGATTCAGCCAAATCATCGATCGCCCCTCCATCATCAGATGTTTGAAAGAATTGACATCATTGTCAGCGCGCTTTCCCATGATGGGACTTTGCAAAAACACAAGGCACGCGAAGAGCACGGTAGGAACGGAAAGCCTTGGACTCGCTTGATTGTTCCGATGGTCTCGCGGGGGGAGTCTCTGTTGGCTTGAGCTATTCAGATTAGGTGATTCGAACCTCGAATTCGATGTCACCCAATATTGTTGAGCACTAACCAATGTTATTCTCGTCCGAGAGTCTCCATGTGGCATGACCTGCCTGAACCTGATCGCGTCGCGTGGCCAAAGGTTCATAAGTCACGTTTAGGTGGCCTCGACCAACACCATTTCTGGCACTTTCAATTTGAGATAAATGAACGAGCCCCAGATGCCACGCTTTCGTGAAGCTAAAAATCATTGCAGACGCGTCGACGCTAAGCATGGGGGTGCAGTCGTTTTTCATATTCAAGGCCGAAATCTGTTCACAATTCATCCACGAGACCTGGCCATTGCCGATGGCGATTGTGCTTGACTTGAGTAGAAAAGGAAGGAGATCGGACGAATCAAGGGTGGGTTGATTTGATATTCCGAGAGGAGCAGGTCCAAGTCATTGACAAGAGGACGGAAGTTGCCTGTACCCACCCCCACCGCACCCTCCCAGATCTTACCCTGTTAACCTTGAAAAGGGTTGATGATAACGGCACCCCTTGCAAGCTGGTCAGCTGTCTATCGAAGTCGATAATGGCTCAGTGCTGGTGGTCGCCGTGTAAATCGCAATGCATGCCAGTCCCACTGGAGGAGCAAATTAATGCAAAGAGAACCATATTATTGATGGGTTGTATTATAACGGTGTCGATATTAAGGTGGTCGACGTATTCATGAAAGCAAGGAAAGCGAGTGTACGTGGGTGCAGCGTGGTGGAACGTAACATCATCCGGGAACTAAGCAACGGTCCGCAAGAGCAATCACCTCCGGTGCTTCTTCATCTTCCTTCCGTCAATAACCGCGCCAGCCTCTGTTATCAACGCACGTAATTCACCTGCAGCGTGAAGTGTTCGAACTTCCGCCAACCCCCCGACGGGAATACCCTTGATGAGTAGAACAGGCAGGTCCGGAGATGACGTGAGACGAGTAATCAGTGGCTTCAGCACCTCGGCATCAGTGCGAGTATCCACGTCAATTATGGTTGGTGCAGGACGAAGGCGAAGAGATGCGAGGAGTGATTTGATCTCCCGCGAAGCTGGGGAATAAACCTATTAAAAGCACAGCATTAGATTGGTTGGGTTTGATATAATATAAACGTGACGCGCTTTGGAATAGAGAAACACGGGATTTCTGACCCAAGTATCATCAACCATTGCTTGAACTTCGTCGACAGCTCGTGAGCCGCGCACGTCAAAGTCAAGTATTGAACCAGGATCAAGAGGTAAATTCGGATCCACAGAAGAAGGGATAACGTTTTGGGGTAGACTGGCGAGGAAGCTGGAAACGGCCGCAAGTTCTTGTGCGGTGTCAAGCTGAATTGGGGAGGAGCCAGTAGGTTGAATTCGAGTATGATTGTGTGCGATACTCGAATGCCTCAACCGCATCTGTTCCAGAGCTTGGCGTATTTGCTCCGACGAGTGTGAACCAACAAATTCGGGATTGCGGGCGTAGATGATTTGGGAGGAGTGAAAAAGGAATACTGAGGAAACAATTGCAACGAGTAAAAGAAGGGCGACAAAAGCGTTTCGAGCTCTTAATTTCTTTGAAAGTGAAGTCGCCATATGATGAGTTACTGGAAAAGTGTGGAATGAAGCGGATTCGGCTGCAGCGAGTGTGAAGGACTTTGAGTGGTTTGGAAAGAATGTGGGGACCTGCAATGGGGCACGGCCGGTCATGCGAGAGGACGACGTCGAGTCTTTGAGAAGAGCTTAGCTCTGATGGGAATAAGTAAAGAGAGCGGATGAAGGTAAGAAGGAAAGTAAGATTGACACTTAAGAAAGGTCCAGACGACTTGCAACAAATATCAATCAATAATCGTTGCAAACTCTTTTTATTTACCTCCGAACTTTCGAACAAGGGCTGCGTTGAGCACCGACCCCACCTGTTCCCCTTGTACTCTCTTGACAATTGTTCTATCTCTTTCTCTTGTCTTCAATTATCTCTGCATTTTCCACCGTGATCTTGCCCTGTGCCGTTGACCTTGACGTTTGCCGTGACACGATGTGCCGCCGCCCGCTGTCGTTCTCCCCAATGATGTCATTTAACAACGTCCACCTAGCCATCGAGACCGTGTTTGGGCCTCGCAGGAAATAGAGTCAAAAAAT
>CEMH01204492.1:23841-46193 GCA_001179725.1 Macrocystidia cucumis | reverse complement strand
CCACCACCACCACCACCACCACCACCGACGGTCTCCACACCACCAACGGGCGGCTTCTTCTTACTCATTGTCATCATCGCAGACCGCCACGCCTCAGCCGTTTTGTTTCTCCTCTCGTCCTGGTCGAGTGCAAGAGCAAGAGCAGCGTCGTCGGCGGTTCTTTGCTTTTCCGCCTTGTCCTTCTCTACGCGCCTTTTTGCTTCTGCTTCTGCCTCTGCTTGTGCATTTGCTTCGGCAAGTTCACGTCGGACGCGTTGCCTTTCGCGTTCAGCTTGTTCGGCTTTTTCAGCTGCTCGAATGCGTGCTAATTCTTCTTCCTCTGCTTCCTTGATGAGCTTTGCTTTGAGTAACGCGACTTGGTTTTCGAGGGTGATGAGCGCGTCTTGCGTTGAAAATGACATGTTTGTACGTGAACGAGAAGTAAAGAGGGTTCAAAGGTCCCTTCACCCCATTGAATCGGAATTGACCGAGCAAGGTGCCGCACAAGGGTTCAATTCAAAGACAAATCGTGAAAACCTCAGCATGAGAACTCAAGTTCAGAGGGGGTGGTCTTAAGTAATAAGAAAAACCACAACATATTTGCATTTATATGAAAAGAGGAATGTTGCGAATGAAGAAAGATACATTGAATGCGCGCAAATACATGATGGGCCATGGAAGCTAGAAAAACCTTAGTCGCAGCTCGAGTCAGACAAAAAAAAACCGACATTTATCTTCAACTATGATAGTCGTCGTTCTTGATGTAGGGGGCGTTGGGTTGTGAAATTCTCTCATGAAGAGGAATTGATTCGTAATTTGCTGGGCGTCCACGTCCACCTCGGGGCTTCTTCCCTCTGTAACCTAACGACACTCCACGAGCAGGCCCGGTAGGCAAGGCGGGGCCATCAGACAAACGAGAACTCAACCCTTGAGGGTTCATGTTCTTTGTTTCGATTGGCGAAACGGGAGGGAACGAGAGTGGGGTTGACGAGTTGGCATACGTTCCTCCGTTCGAGAAATCGTTGTTCGGTTCACTGATAACCCAGGTTCTGTCGTCCTCATACACAGGCCGGTAGGTGTCAGCTTTCCGAGCGTACGACGGACCGATGCGGGTTGTAAGACGGGATGAGTCAAAGTGGGAGGGTGAGACCGCTCTCTTCGTATCATACCGATCCGAGAATTGACCAACTTGTCGCGATCTCTGGGAAGGGGGCGCCTCGTCATCTTGATCGGACTCAAGTTCACGAGTTCGTTTGTAAGGTGGGTCTTTGCGAGGAGGGGTTCGATTGCGTGAGCTCTGCTGTCCTGAGGATAGCGTTGGGGGTGGAGTGGGGGAATAATGGTCATACCGACGCGAAATGCGGATCTGGTGAGCTGACATTTCGTCATCCAACTCCCAACTTGCATACCGTGGTGGTGTAGACGGCTTCGAAGAAAAATTCGTTGCGGCATTCGTAATGCGAGGCGAAGGGCGATAAGGATGTTCCGTCGATGAGGCGCGAGGACGCGGCAAATCATTATATGAAGGAAGGTCTCTTGATTCGCTGAACGAGGCTGGTGAAAGGTGGGGTGGGTATCTAGATCCTCTTTCCTCTTCAATCTTCGTTGTCGTTGTTGTAGCTCGCGATGCTTGTATATGCTGCGAAAAAGTTTCTAATTCACGTGCAAGTTCTGCGCGAAGAGCATTCTCTCGGATGTGTCGAAGATTGGCAGATTGAGCAGCAGCTTGCTGAACTCCAGTCAGGCATGGAACGAAGGGGATGTTTCCAGTGTTTCCCTGTCGCCAATGTGGGGATACAAAAGGGGTGTTGTCTGAAGCAGGTGACGATACTCTGGAGGATGACGGGGTCGCCTGAGATTCCAAAAATGCGATAGGTGGTAGCTGGCTCTGTTGCCCCGCAGGACTCTGAATATAGGAGTCCTCCTGCGAAAAGAATTCTCTCGATGAGAATGAGTCGAGTATTCCATTTTCGGAGCCTTGGAGGTGAGCTGCAGAATCATCTTGAAGCCGACTCGGAAAATGCGGCTCTTCCACAGCCAAGGGGTGGAACGATTTCTTGGATTGGGATTTCGAGTTCGGTTTTTTTGTTTGTGGTGGTTGTTCTACTGGTTTTGCAATAGCCCGTTTGGCATGTATCTGGGCCGCGGTGTTTTGGCTGGCGCGTATCTTCTCCAACGCGACCTCTCGACGTCTTTTCTCTTGTTCCTCACGGGCCTTCTGCAGGCGCGTTTCCTCGGCGAGTGCCACCGCCTTTTCGGCCTCCTGAGCTTCAAGCTTTCTTTTCTCCGCAAGGAGAGCTGCCGCCCGTTCCGCCTCCTCCTTAGCTTCAAGCTTTCTCTTCTCCTCGAGAGCACGTTGTTCAGCGAGTCGTTCCTCCGCGAGAAGTGCCGCCACCTGTTCCGCCTCCCGAACCTCGAGCTTCCTCTTCTCCTCGAGGGCACGTTCTTCGGCAAGTCGTTCTTCAGCAAGTCGTTCTTCAGCTAAGCGCTCTGCAGCATTAGCGGCTTCAAGCATCGCGAGTTTCTGCTTTTCCTCGTGGAGCTGTTCCTGCATCTGTCGGCGCGTCCCGTGTTGTTCCTGCTGGGCAAGAAAAGATCGAAGTTTCTCTTCTCGCAAGTCTCGAAGGCTTTTGCCATCGTCACTGTTGGCTGTGGGCGGTTCTGGCGAATAGTCGGAATCATTTTTGGTTGAGGGCTGAGATCGGGGATTCAATTTCGGTGGCGTTTCAGATTGTGTACCATGGCTAGATTCGAGCTCAGATGTCCCGGGAGAGGCGCCTGTGGTCTGTGAAAGCAGCAAGCCACCATCGTCGTTTTCCTCTTTAAGAGGGTAACCCAAGTCAGGGAGCTCTCCAAGGCTTTCGTGGGTCCATCCTCGTCTGGGATTTGAATCCTGGTGCTCCGCAGCCGGGCTGGCGGATGGTTGGCCTTTGTACGAAAATGACGAACTGAGTGCCGAACGCGGTTTTCGGGTGGTGACAATGGATTGATTGCTGGAGGAAGGAGGGAGTCCCATAGATTCTTGTGGGGCCGCCATTATTGCATCTGTGTCAACAGCGTGGGAAGTGGATATCGTGGTGTGGCTTGGTCCGCCAACCCCAGAAACGATTTGTGCGAGAGCGTCCTGAGAGGAGATCCAGGCCGTCAGTGTCTGTAGGTCGCCCTCCAATGTGGAAATTTTGTCATCCCAATCCTGAGTTGACCGATCGCCATTGCGACCTCCGCGGGTCAGGGAAGATATGGTTTCTTCACAACGAGTTTTAGTCGCTTCAGCCAATTGCACACATTCTTCGGCTGCGGAAAGTGACTCCTGTGCATAATCGACGGCTTGCTTTGCCATGGATACGGCGTGATGAGCGGTTCTACTAATTCTCGCCAGCGGTATGCTAACCAGTTGAGTTAAAAGGCGTGGTGCTGAATTATCCGGGGTTTGAATATTGGTCAAGGAAACCTGAAGACGATTGCTAAGCTCCCTGAGGGTGTCAAGAGACGGCGGGGAAACGAGTGGGGGGTTGGCCGTCTTGTCTGACGAGGTGTTTGTGGTTGAAAGTGACGTCTGAGACTGGATTGGGGGGTTCTCCTGGTGGCCTGGGAGAGAAGACATTTCGAATCCTTTGCGAGAGGTTGAGGGCATACCATGGTCCACTCGACCAGAACTTGAGAGTAACGAGCCAAATGTGGCGTCCTGATCATCAAGCATCCGTATATTGCCATCACGATCCGGTTGGTGATTAGAATTACGATGATGAGGAGTTGATTGAGAGCTCATAGAGCCGCTAGCTCCTAGTGTTTCGAGTAACGAAGGTCTTCCGGTGGACATATTCTGGGAACGAAAAGGGGCTCCATTGGAAGCGGGCGGTTGCGGGAGCGGAGACATGGATTGGTGACGCCAAGAAACAGGCGAGGAAAATCTTTCAGACAATGAAGGTGGCTGCCCGATGATTTGGAATTTGAACGAGGAGAATGAAGGTGCAGTTTGAGACGAAGAAGGGGGAACTGAGGACTTTTGGTCCTTTGACTCCTGAGTGAGTGACTCGGTTTGCATCGAGTTCCGCACAATCGGACGCAAACGGGAGTGGGCGTAGATCTGGTGTCGTAGTAGTTAATGAGAATCCTAAGAATCGAGGCTCTCTTGGTTGTGATATCGAAGAGCTATCTTGCTGAAGTTTTGAGTCTTCAAGTTGAAAGCGAGGTGGTGGACGTGCTTTGTTTGGTTTCAGATTGAAAGCCTAAAATCACGGAAAACCTTAAGCAATGCTATTGAATAATTCCCACGGGTAATACTTATATCGCGTGGCAACCACGATGAGAAGGCCTCAACCAAATTACCACTCGCCGCGCCCAACAATTGTTGTCGTGGGCGACCACTCAAGTGGAAAGGTAAACCCTTCGCGTCCAATCCCACCGTCCATTCCACTCTTAGCCTGTCGCCCCAATAGACCTCTCTTCTCACGAGGTTCCGCTATGACACTTTCCAAACTGATGTCAGTGCACCGTGACTTCCCAACAAAGTATATATTCTCCCCTTAATCTCAACTGAACCACCACCGCCACCCTCTTAGATCTACGTCTCCGTAACTGAACCCATCACCTTGCCTATCGACGTCGACGGTTCGCCCGTCGATTTCGATCTCGTCGACACTATGAGTCAATCGTGCTGCGACGGCCTCCCAGCACTCCTCGGCATTCCACCATCAGCAGAAGTCGCTCTCCTATGTTTTAGCATGGACTCCCCAGACGGATTGGACAACATCCAAGAGAAGGCGCCCAATCATTATCTCATCCTGTTCCGTTTCTCTTACACCTCGTTCGAATATTCTCACAGTGGCTCGGTGAAATAACAAGGTTCGCGAAGAACGCAAAGCTTTTCGTTGTAGGGTGCAAGTCTGATCTCAAAGACGACCCAAACGTCGTTCAGCGATTACGGAGTTGGCACTTGGACCCCATTAGTTCTGAACAGGTAACATACCTATTCTCTTTTACTGGACCGTACCGCATGGTATCGCATACTCATCTATGTTGTCAGGCATTCACTGTCGCTAATGATATCAACGCTTTAAAATATCTCGAATGCTCAGCGAAAACGGGCGAAGGAGTGGATGACGTTTTCACGCTAGCAGCGCGAGCAGCATTGGCTTCTCGTATGCAAGGCGACGATGACGGCTCTCGCTGTACCATCACTTAACCAAACCATAGTTTCCTATGTTATAATTTTCCGAATCATCATCCCCATCGAATATTCGCCCGAGGGCTTCGCATTTACTTTTTGGAAAAATGTCATTTGTTCAAGGGAAACAGAAAATGGACATGACAACTATATTTGTAAAGCATGCGCTAGGTCAAAAGGAGACAATAGATGGGAGAGGGCGATCAGCACAACGAGCGATATGACACAATGGTGTATTGGAGAGAGTCCAAGAGCGAGAGATAGAGAAAGAGAGAGTCGATCGAAATCAGGATATGCTAAACACGAAGCTGAGATAGGGTTTTGGTAGATACAGCAGAAAGGGGACATGGGTGCGGGGAGGAATAGACACGATTTTTGCATAACAAAGGATGAGGCAAACACGAAAGGGGAACGCGGACGGAGAGCGGAAGTGACGGGGCATAGATACAGACTCCATTGGTGGAGGGATAAGAAACGAAACGAAACGAAACGGAATCTATTCCAATAAAAGCGATAAACAGAAAAGAAAAAGAGGAGAAACGCACAAAAGCATAAATGGAGAGAAGTTTGTTGAATAGTGGGTTGTTCGAATATAGTTGGGGGGAAGGTTGATGCAAGAAAATAGAAGAGGGTGATGCACAAAGAAAACAAGACTGAACATGAAGCGAATGAAAAAAAAAAAGAAGAGCGAAAAATCAGACCCCAGGGCCGAAACTTGTCAGCGCCATACAGCCCAACCACGCCATCTCAACCACAGCTCTTCCAACCGGGGTCAACTCGACATTTGGCTCCGGCAACTCCCCATCTTCACCGACACTTCCCGGATGTGGCGGAGTCACCAGACAAAGTCCCATCTTCACCAACCCGTCTGGATAGAACTCCATTCCCGTCTCGCGCGTATGACAGACCCCTATAACAAAATCCATCATCCCTTCCTCACGGACTGCCATCGGCATCGTACGGAACGCTTCCTCAAGCGGCCCAGTCACCGTCAACCCTTCATCAGGCACTCGTACACCAGATCCTTGAAGGTCCTTGTAGGAAACCAAACGCGCACTGACGTGGAACGACGACAACAGGATACTGCGGTCGCCATGAGATTTAGTCGTCGAATCATGCGACGTCGTTGGCGAGCCCCGAGAACGCTTCTTGTGTCCCGATTCGGTTTCGCCTTTTGATCGAGTACTGTGCTGGTGTTCCGGTTTGGCGGGATCAGGTGTTGGTTTGTAGTAGACCAAAAGATACTGCCGCTTCTCCGCCGGTATGAATGGTTTCTGGAACCGATATCCGTTTCTGCGATGAGAGGTTGGATCGGTGTCGCCAGGCCATAGTGGGAGCAGCATGTAAAGCGCATCTGCCGGAACCTCCTCGAAGATATCGACCGTAGGTAGGTGGTGGCTGCGTCCCGACTTTCTGTGTTTTTGAGAGGACGAACTTCGGGTCTTTTCTTTGTGATTCGAGGGTAAGAGTCCAACGTCCTTGAAGGAAGTGTTGAGGTTATCGACCACGCGCTGTTGCTGCTCCTGCTTGTTCCTTGACGCAAGGACCAACCAAGGGGGTGCGTAGTTGGTCTCCAGCTGAGGTGAAGCACCAGGCGAGGCGTAACCTCCACGACGAATGAAACGCTTCAAGAATCCACCGTTCCCGTCAAAGTCCGAAGCATGAGCTCTGTCGATCCATTGTTCGATATGGGATGCATCCATCGTTCCGTACGTCTCGCTGTGGGGCGTTCGCGTTGGGGGAGGCGCATCTGAGTCGTCATCGTCGTCGATATCGTCGTAGGCATCACGACGAGAGCGGTGGTGGGGAACACGAGAAACACGAGGAGTGTTAGGCTCAGCGATGAATTGCCTGTCTCTCGAACTACTGGCGGTTGGGGGATACGTATGAGCTTGCGGAGGGGATGTTGATGCGGACCTCAACCCTCCAAGAGCACTCGTGGACGCGAAAGAGACGGAACCGGCGCTTCCTACCTGCGTCTGGCCAACACTACCGGTACTGCTTGAGGGACTTCCGCCGTGATGCTTCTTTTTCACCTTTTCGCTGGCCTTCTTACGTCTTTCTCGCTCCCTCTCTCTTTCACGCCTCCTTTCATTCCCGCTAGTGGTTGGCACATCTTCTTCGTCCAAGAGTCCGTGTGACTGCAGTTGTCGTGTGGTGTTGGTGCTGGTATACGCCTCCTGTACTTTGCGTGGGGCGAGAAGGATCATGCTTGATGTACGTTGCATGACAGGAGCTGCCCGGTTCGTAGGCACACCGGGGGTGTTAGAGGGATGGGGGTGACGTTGATCTCGTCCAGCTTCGGTAGACCCCGGTGAACGATGCAAGTCGCGAGAGGAACTCGTGCCACCAGCATTACTCTCCCGCATGGGTTGTGGACGGAATTGAGAGCGCCACCTGTAATGGCGACTGATCGAAAACGCGATCGCCTTGGAGTGTTTGTGAATCTTGATCGGTGGTCCGTTCATTGGTGATTTATCTTGCGAGTAGGGGTCGCGGAAATGGTTGATTGATATGCGCTGTTGAGGTGGCTTGCCCTTCTCAGAGTCTGACAGAAAAGGCGATCAGTGTTCATGATGAAGCCAAAGATGGGAGAACATACGTCTAGTGGCAGGCCGATCCACCTTGAACCTTCCCACTAAATCGTTCTTCCACACCTCCTGAGCGTTCGGGGGCATGCCTTTCCAACTCGCCGCTGCAATTTTCGCCTTCCTCTCCCTCTCCCTCTCCCGCTCCATTTCTTTGGTCCTGTCGATAGCGGAAACCGGGCCGACGCCAGTGTGATCGCCTTGACTGAAGGTTTCTTCAGAGAGTTCGCTCATCATACTCTCACGAGGGCTCAAGAACCCACTGATGCTTCCTCCACGCATCGTCGCCAAGGGAGCGGTTCCGGATCCTGACAAGATGCTGGAGCCGATGGTACTCAGAGGATCAACTTCGCCACCATCAACACCTCCACCACGATCCGCCTTCTCCCTTCTAAAAGTCCAATCTCGGCGCTGGGCGCGGTAACCGTCACCACCCCACTTGCCAACTGCGCGTCCAAAAGAATCACCGGTTGCCAGACTGGCAACGGTCGCGGTGCTTGGTCGACGAGTGTCACTGCCCATACCCAAAAGGGAGAGCCAGCGGGCCGATGGGCGCCGTTGGTTAACGACGGTCTCAGCTGGAGGTTTGGGCGGGGCGGCGGCGGCAGCTGAAGTGGTAGGTGGCCGAACGATGCCAGCTATTTCCCTGGGGTCGATTACGACTATACCTCGTTGCATCTGTGACCAGTCCAGATCGAAACCCTCCATCGCAGAATTTGATGTGGCGGCGGCAGAACCAAGCGGACCGGTAGCATCGTCTCTTTCTCTAGCTTTTCCTTTAGCTTTTGACCTTTCGCGAAGGCTTCTCCAATCGCCATCGGTCTCGGGCACGGAGACCGGAGCAGGTGGAAGGGGTCGGTTAGCAAGGTTCTGGGATCCACCAGGGCCAGCGGTGTTTAGGATGCGTAGCTCATCGTCTAGGCTACGACTTGGTCGCCTCAAAGTGGCAAGGCTGTCGCCACGGTCTCGCCCGCCAAAGTCACCCGAGGAACCCGCTAGCGCCTCCAAAGCACCTGGGATGGCCATTGGCAAGCTGCCTCTACGCTCGCCGTTGACACCCCGGAAGCTTCCGCTGCTGCCACTGCCATAGCCGTAGAAAGAGCGGTCAAAGTCGCGAGTTGATGATGGAATGCTGCCTTCATATCTGGCAGAACTGATCTCGATGTCTAATTGTCCGTCGTCATCATAGTAATCGTCATCCACGTCGTAATCTGAATCCTCGTATTCATCTGAGCTGAATTCTGCTATAGGAGGTTGAGGAACGGTGGGACGTGCAGTTGGAAGTGGGGAGCCAGAGATGTGGGAGGGAATTGGATGGTGATGGTCTTCCTCGGCTGAATCGTCAGTGTTATTATCGTTAGCCGACGTCTGCATGGTGCTATCCGTATGTCGACTGGCACGAGAACCGGTGCGGGCGTCACTGGAAAGAGAGGTAGCAGACGCCGAGGCTGACGAACTTCCTGTTCCCAAGGTGTGATGGGAAGCAGTGCCATGATTCGTAGGACCGTACACTGTTTGAGCACCTGTGAGAGCTGCGCTGTTTGGTGGTCTCCGTAATGGTGGTTCCCCTCGGGGTTGCGTTGGATGACTGCGGGATGTGGCCGACGAGTTTTGGGCCGACGAAGCCGAGGTGGTGGCTGAAGTGACGAGCGGACCGATGACAGAAGGTCTTGGGGTGACATCAGAAGGAGAGCTCGTGAGGTCGTCAGCTTCGTCCTGAGAAAGAGACAAAGGGTTGATGGAACGAGATGGAGGGGGCGACGGACGGACGGAACCGAACGAGAACGACGACAGGGAATTGATCGTATACAGGTCTGTTGTCGGTTGACGAGACGTTTGATATGACGGAGGGGGAGGAGGAGGAAGAGCTGATATAGAGGGTATTGAACTCCTTCGTGATTGATCCCGACGAGTTGAAGAGGAAGAGGGGGACCTTGAAGGGGAGAAAGATATTAGAAGGGAAAGAGATGAGAAGTAAATGAGGGGAAGACGCACTGCTTCCTCTTTGCATCATCTTGTAGTTCATGAATGTTGACGATTTGCCTCGAGATGGTATACTTTGGATCTTGACGGTCGATATTCATAGCTTGTGAGAGTGAGTCGTCTGCCGCGGATACAGCAGCAAGAGAGAAACGAGATGCTTGAGGATCAAGAGGGTCAAGAGGAACGAAGGGAAGACGATTGGATAGCGAAGAGATTGATGGAGTGGTGGACAGAGAAGAACGACGAGAAGTAGGTTGTTGATACACGTCAGGACGAGATGACCGGCGTTTAGACCAGAGCATCTGTTGTGCTTGTGATGCACCTGAGATGAGGTATATAAAAGAGAATTTTGAAAGAAGAAAAAGAGGATATAAAGATGAGGGTATTCGTTGTTAGAGGAATGAGAATGGAGAATGGAGATGAGGGAGGGAGTGAGTGAGTGAGTGAGCGAGAGTAGTTGCAGTGAGTGAGAGTCTTACAGCGCCCAAACCCACGTGGCTTCTTATGTACGTCCTTATATATTTTTTTCGGCTGACAACTCCCGCTCGGCAATCAACTAGGCCTTGTACTCTGCCTACATACCATACCAGACCAGACCATGTAGTCCCTCAAATGCCTCATCATCGTGGTTATAATATGAATACATACTTACAACATGTAACACTGCAAGATTGAATACAGGTGTTCTCAATATCACCAATTACGTAATCGTGGACCCCCCACCACGTGGAGGCACGCCCTCTTCTTATTTACGCGGCTCTCCTCAACCACCTTCAACCACTTCAACCAACATCCTCACAAAATGGCAGGTTCAACTGCTCCCAACCTTGCGAAACAAATGGTCGCCGGTCGCCCACCTATCAATGGTACCCAAGTCAACGGAACAACCAATTCCCAAATCATCCAAATAGTCGATGACGAAAAGAATTTCACGTCTGTATCATGTATTGTGTTCAACCCCACTTGCTAACTTGTTATACACAGAAATCATCTCAGCGAACAGATAGGAGCATGGGGGCTGCGCGATTCTGCCTTTGACTACCATGTTGTTGCAGTTTTTGGTTCACAGTCCACAGGCAAAAGTGAAGTGTTTCCCCTGATATCCGTCATGCTTCTTCAACTTATCAAAACCTAGGCACTCTTTTAAATCGCCTTTTCGGAACTGGTTTCGACGTCATGGACGAATCTAAACGGCAACAAACCACTAAGGGTCCTTATTCCCGCTTCTAACCACCTCCGCTCCACTGACAATATGGCTCAGGTATCTGGATGTGCAGAGGCCGAGGATCCAATATCATGGTCATGGACGTTGAAGGTGTTGACGGTCGTGAACATGGAGAAGACCAGGTCCGTCCAGGAACATCCCCATACCGAACCGCCATCACTCATGTCGTGTTCTATCAACGCACAGGATTTTGAACGCAAATCCGCATTGTTCTCCCTCGCATCATCAGAAATTCTCATAGTCAACCTCTGGGAACACCAAGTCGGACTGTACCAGGGCGCAAATATGGGCCTGCTAAAGACAGTGTTCGAGGTGAATCTTGGTTTATTTGGCAAGAAGACTTTGGACGGGTATGGATTCACTCTTCACGTTGATCCGCACCCTAACGTTTTCTGTAGAACATCAGGGCGAACCCTCCTTCTGTTTGTCATTCGAGATCACATTGGCCAGACACCCCTTGCCAACCTCCGAGCCACACTTGTCGCCGATCTCCTTCGCCTGTGGGACTCTATTGCCAAACCAAACGACCTCAAGAACAGCAAATTGGACGACTTTTTTGACCTCGCTTTTACGACCCTTTCTCATAAACTTCTCGCCGAGAAACAGTTTGAAACAGACGTTTTGAATCTTCGTTCACGCTTCGTGGACAAGAACAGTGATAACTATCTTTTCAAACCAGCATATCACAAGCGCATCCCCGCTGATGGTGTCGCATTTTACATGGAGAATATCTGGGTTTGTGGTTGATACAAGCACCCCTTTTCCATACTGAACCTATATTGACAGGAACAAGTCCAAAACAACAAAGATCTCGACCTGCCCACACAACAAGAATTACTGGCTCAGTTCCGCTGTGACGAAATATCCGCAGTTGCACTCTCCGAGTTTAATGAGCAGGCCAAGTCACAAAAACGGCCAGTCGAGTCCGGTCGCGTCGTTGAAGGATTGGGTGCATTGATGGGTGCTTGGAAGACTGACGCTCTAGGTAATGCCACCTCGTCTACCTGCTGGCGTCTCTCATTTCTCTCCACCAGCTCGATACGACAGAGACGCGTCGAGGTACCACAAGGGTGTTTACGGGAGGAAACGGCTTGACCTTGTCACCGCCATTCATGCCGTACTTTCGCCGCTCTTCCTTGGACAATTGAAGAATCTCCATAGGACCTGCCTCGTGTCCTTCAAGCAGGAGATGCTGGATGGTCTGAAGGGCCAGGAATATGATTTTGCAGAGCTTGTTTCGCAATCTCGCACTCTTTGGCAGAAGACCTTTGCTGACGGCGCTGCTGAAGCCGTGGTCGAAGATGCAGGGTGGTCCTGGGAGGACGAGTATGAAGACTTGAAGAAGGAAATCGGAGCTGTTGCAGATCAATGCAGGAAGGACGAGACCAAGAAGATGATAAACGCCATAGAGGTGCTCCACTTTTTTCCTCGTGCAATCGGACATCGAGCTGAACTCGCGGCTAGTCAACCTTTAAGAAACAGATTGCTGAACCAGTTGAATTGGCCTTGAACAAAGCACTGCCGACAATGTGGGATGAAGTCTTATTGGCATTCCGGTCACGACTTGACAAGGCGGAATCGACGTACATGTTGAAAGCTAAAAGTGAGAAGCTAATTTTCTGACTCTTGACTTCCTGACTTAATATGGTACCGTAGGTTTCAACTGCACGGAAGATGAAAACGCCGAGGCTCTCGCTGCATTGCGGAAACGCGCCTGGACCGTCCTTCGCAAGAAAATCGCTGAGCAAACCGAGGACAGGGCGTTTGTAACTAAACTTCGCGCTCACTTTGAGGAACGCTTCCGATATGACGCAGCTGGTACCCCACGTGTTTGGAAACCTGAAGATGACATTGACGGTGCATTCAAGAAGGCGAAGGATGAAGTACGTTGTGCGCATGTTTGTGTAAAAAAAAACCTGTTTCCTGACCTTGCTCTACCTCCCCCCTTTTTTTTTAATAGACACTGGAGTTGGTGCCGCTCTACGCTAAAATACAACCTGTCGACTCTTCACTTGAGTTCTCACTACCCGACGACGCGAGCGACGATTTTGATTTCGAGGAAACACTCGAAGTCTTTTCAGAAACGAAGAGCTTGGAGTTGATCAGCAAATTCCGCAAAGAAGCTGATGCGTACTTTGTCGAGGCGAAACGGAGTACAGTGCTCAGCGTGTCACAAATACCTTATTGGATCTATGTGATGATGGCGGTGCTGGGTTGGAACGAGGCGTTGATGATCTTGTTCAACCCGTTGTATTTCACGATGTTACTCATCGGTTTGGTATCTGCGTGAGTGTGCTTGGTTTTCCCTAACAGTGGTGTGATTGCTCATGGACTTTTTCAGATATATCATTTTGCAGTTGGGCCTTGCGGGACCTCTGCTTCAAATTGTTCGCACACTTGTTGGGGAGGTGAGCATGTCGCACAGGGAACAGATCATCAACCTTTTTGCTAACTCGGGTAAACAAAGGTTCAACGGCAAGGAGCCGCACAACTTCGCGCTCACTTCTCAGAGCAAGCTCTTGCCAACAACCCGCAAGTGCAATCGTCAGATGATGATACGAGAGAGGAGTTGAGGAGACGACAAGAGTAATTTGGTTGAATGTGTGGAAAGCCACTAGCCCATGACCGATCATCATCATACATCTTGCATCATTCATTCATCACCCATAGATTCGAATATTATATGAGCAGAATGGTTTTTTTTTTCGTCTTGTTTTTTCGTCACTTGTTACTTCGTTTGTTACTTCGTTTAATTTAATAATTTTTGGGCCTGTTTCCTGCGTTTGTGAAACGACGAGTGTTGTTTGGGAATTGGCGAGTTATTTTTTTTTCTTGGGGCGGCACGATCAAACAGTTCTACTTGAGGTGTATTACCTGGTGGAATTTCGACTGGGGGGAATGGGGACCGCTTCAAGATGCCCTTGTGCATCCCATGCGCCCGTTGCTGCTTTTTAGAAAATGTTTTTGACAAAATGAAATGGGGCACCACCAACCGCGCACGCGCAAGGCCTAGGGGAAGCTCAAGTTGTCGAGCAACTTGCATGGAAAAGTTGAACATGGGTGTGTTCACACATGTTAGTATTTTGAGTTATAAACGCGTTCGCACATGCCCCTCACGCGAGTTGGCAGGACAAATGGATCTTAAGATAGTTTCCGCTTGGGTGGACGACGCGTACGGCTGATCCAAGATTTCGTTCGCAGTGTCGTGGATCAGGCTGTCATTTACTTAGGATATCCAAGTATGCCATTTTTTGAGATCACGAAATATACTCCGAATCTACACCCACATGCGTTAGCCATGAAGATGCAGTTGGGTGCGGGCGATGGGTAATGAAGTACAGCGTACTGAAGCCGCGATTCACGATTTGATCATTGCGCAGAAATGGTCGATTATTTCATGAACACTTATCGACGGAATAAAACTAATCTGATTGAGTGCGGCTGGTGCCCCGCGTGCAATCGCGCAGCTTCATAAAGGTGAGATATTTGTCGACGAGCTCCGCGGAGTATCCTGGAGACACAAGTTTATCAAAGCAAACAGATCCCAGGTGAACCGACCAGCGGTAAGTTGTCATCCAGTATGATCCATCGCGAGATATGAATGAGAACCGCTGACACTGTGAACATTGAAATCACCACGAGTAGTTGACAACTTGAGTGACTCGGAACCTTCTTGTTGAAACATAGCAAGTCCTGCTTGGCAGTATACGCCTTCGGGGAAGAGACGTCAAAAACTTGTATTATTCTCTCCATTCTGTCATTCAGGACACTCACCTGATTTTCAATCCACCAATGTTTGGAGTGAGCATCGTCATTGATGTGATAATTGTTCATGAAACCTGTGTATATTTAGGGAATGGAAAGTCGGTTACTTGCCACGTTGACGTTCAATCCATGCTGCCGCGGGCAGAAGTTCCGGGTGAGGTATGGAGAAAGCTTTTTGTATTTTGACGGGACTCAGGGGCCGACTTTTGTTCACTCGCTGACCAAGAGCTACGGAACAGCGCCTCGGAGGTGTTGAACAAGACGTTGAAATACCATGACGACCTACTCGCACAGGAAATAAACAAGACCGCTGGAGCCTATAGCTATAATACTTACAATGTTCTCGAGAAATAAAACGAAATACGGGGATAGAGGGAAATGTGACGTTACGTTATGTGACTATTGTGCCCAAAAGGGGAAACAAAGGATGGAAGTGGACAATGGACATCATCGACCCCGCCGAGGGCAAGCATGGAACCCATTGGCACAAAAGGGCAGACAATGGTAAGCTCACAGGGCTTCTTCCTTCCTCTCTTTCCCTCTTATACAGCACGTATAATATCAACGAAGTCGCCGGTCGACCTCTGGCATGTCTCTCGGATCCATAAACTCCAACTGGAACGCACCTCCACCAACTTACGACTCTCATTCGTCACTACGACCGTACCTTCAACTTCCTCATCTTCTCTCACTTACATGGCTGGCTTATCCCATTCTCTCTCTCATCTTCATCGCGTTTAGACTTCAGTTATCTCTGGATTCAACAAAGGATGCCATCGCAAGCGCAAAGGGTGATCTCCTGACAAGCTGCAAGGCCGCAGAGAAGGCTGCAACAGCTGCAGCTAGTATGCCCCGTTACATGGCAATCGCGACAAATGAGCAATTCGTCGACGCGATCAATGGCTCCATGAACGCTGCCCGCGCGGCACTCACGCTATCGTTGACTGCAATGGAAGGGATCATCAACTTCATCATCGACCTTTACCGTTCAACATTCCTTTGCTTCCTCGAGCTAGTCATTCGGGGTGGGTTGGCAATCCTCCTTGGCGCTGTTCAAGAGGTGTGTTTGGGCTTCTGAATTCGTAATGACCTGAACCTGACGATATTATCAGTTGAACAGTTTGATTGAAAGCGTATCAAGCGGCTTGCGCACAAGCATTCAAAACGATATCTCCGCAGCAAACTCTGTCATTCAAACTGCAGTCGATACCATCAACAAAGTCAATCCTTTCAGCAAGATAACCGCTCCCCAGATCGCTGTTCCGAGTCTTGACGGTCTGCAGAATATCGCTCTCCCGGCATCGTTTCAAGATTCTTTGACGAACCTCAACAACTCTCTACCCACTTTCGCTGATCTCAAGAAACAATTGGAAGCCATGTGAGTACCGTCATTCAAGTGGTTCGTTCCTTGCCTTACATCCTCTCTAGCGTTGATGCACCTTTTGAGCTGGTCAAGAAAGACATCAACGACACGTTCAGCACCTTGTCCTTCAACACTTCAATTCTTCCCGTTCCAAAGCAAAATGTCTTGACATTCTGCGATGACATGGACTTGTCAGTCGTCGACGACTTGGCTGCCGACATCGTCAAGATTGCCAAGATTGCCACTATCATCCTCGTTTTGCTTGCTCTCCTCATGATCGCTCTCAACTGCCTTTTGGAGTGGTACAAGTGGCGTTCCATGAAAAGGCACTTCGAATACACCCGACAGGCCTGGCTGACGGACCCGACATTGTCTTCTACAAAGCAAATTGGTGGTGTCCCTCAAATCACTCTCAGCGACCACAACCTTCTCATGCTCCGCGCCAACTCGTCACATCCCCTGATTACTCGCATGGTCAATTCCATCTCTGCTCGCTTTCGCCTCGGACCCTCGAAACATACCAATTTGCAATGGTTCTTCCACTACATCTTCCACCCGCCAGCTCTCGCCTGCTTCATGATTGGCTTCCTCGGTCTACTCTCTGTGCAGCTTCAGCTCATTGCCATGGGCCCTCTTATCCACAAGTACCAGGACAAAGCTCTAGAGGCAGTCTCGGATTTCTCGAACACAATTGCCACCTCGATCAATAGCAATATGTTCAACCAGTCTGCGGAGTATGCCAACGCAATCAACAGTAGGGTCGATGTTATACAAAATGACATCAACAACGGCGTTTTCGGATGGGTCAACGAGACCACGACTACCCTCAACACGACCATCGCGGCTTTCTATACCGATGTTCAACAAGCTGTCAATCTTGTTTTCGGTGGTACCATCCTGGAACAACCAGCACAAGACTTCATCAAATGTCTTATTGGGAGCAAAGTGGAAGCGTTCGAAAACGTGCTGACATTTATGCACGACAACCTCAAGATCGATATGCCCCGTGTTGACCCTAACGTCCTCGTTCTTTCCCCGGAATCGGTCAACGAAGCGACGCGTCCAATTGCTGTTGCCGCCATCGGAGGCGGACAAGCGGGCGATGACCAAGGATTGGTTGGGAAGCTCGTGAACGCCTATGCAGCTGCCTTGCGCAAGGAACGAGTGATGTTCCTTATTTTCCTGGGAATTTGGGGTTTTGTTGTCTTCATGGCGGTCTGCATCATCCTATGGAATTCTTACGGCGCGTCGTGGATGGAGAAGCGACGACGACGGAAGTGGCAACAGGAGAAGCAGGACAACTTGGAAAACTTCATATCGCCTTTGGAGCCGCCGAGGAGGATTGTCCTCAGCGAAAAGGGGGATTCAAAACATAATGACCTGCCTTCATTCACTCCGATGCCATCACCCCGAGGCAGCGCTTTCCGCCCCTTCGCATTCAACTCGCCTAATCCATCTGTCGGTAACTTCGTCGATTCAGAGGCGACGGCACAGCCGAAGGAAGGAAGAAAGTGGGCAAAGGCGTTCGGGTTCAACGGCCAGAAGAGCGATGCGCCACGCACACGAACCATCAGCGGACCTACGAAGTTGATGGCTCTCGGGCGATCGAGTGATCGTGACGCCTCGGATGAGTCTCGAGGGAACAGGAACACCGCGTGGCTGGGTCGCATGGCAGCCAAAATCCACCGAAAGGAGCCTGGATCTGTTGATGAAGGGGAATCTGACGCTCGCCGACCACAACTCCGCATCTCCGTCAACCGCGCGTCCGCTGCGGGTGTTGACCTTCCCACTGTTGCGTCTCCGGGGGGTGATAGCCCCGAAAGCGCTCCCCGCTCGCGATGGTCTGCTTCGCCCATCGTGCCCAGGTCGTCTTGGATGAACCTCATTAACTCCCCACCGAAGAAGGGACTCCCGTCACATCCCGCCATAGGGATTCCTATCCTCAAACCCCGTCATGTTTCCAGTGTACCTCAGGACGTGGACTCGACCTACGAAGATCCATTGGGTGTCCCGATAAAGCCGACGCCGTTTGCCCCACCGCTTCATCATGGATTCCAAGGCTCCCCAAACCAAAGTTCTTCGCGTAGGGACTTGCCGTCTCCTCCCCCCGTGAAGTCTCCCAGATTCTACGTTCCGCTACATTCCTTGGCGCCTCCTCCTGACCGGCATCGACGTACATCGTCTGTGCCTGCTTGGAAGTTGAGAGAGAACGAAGAGAGGAGTTCTTTCACCCCTGTGACGAGGTTGCTTACGACGACGCACGCACGACATTCCTCTTCGGTTAATCCTTTCGATACTCCCTTTGATGATGGCCACCAAGTCCGAGTGCCACGTCGCGAATCTCGCCCGAGCCCCACGAATCCATTCACTCCCATTGCCATCTGACGCTCATCATAACGAAACCAAATCTCCCACTATACTACTGTAAACCTTTCTAATACCCGTTTCCACCCGGCGCCTATCTTGCCGCTTTCCTAATCCTGTGTACATCTGTGCGCTGCTTACTTGTTTCTCTTGAACGACACTTACATACATACACGACAATCATTGTATTTTTACGACCCGCACACATATCTGGATATCGCGTTGCATCATGTATCATTCACTCTTTTGAACAATCATATTGGAAGAGCCCCCAACAAATTGTGCCTACAACTTTCAGACAGTGATATTTGTACAGTATCGCTTTCCATCTTGGTTTAGCCCGCTAACCCCACCACCAGTAATGATGGCACCGCCCGAAAAAAAACACCGCAAACGTGGACAACCGAAAAAACCCAAACGTGAATTTGCCTAGTTCAAGCGGTGTTCTTCTCAGATTTCTTCTCGTACTCCTTCTTCAACGCCATGTTACGGTAGTAAGCAAAAACAACGTCCTGGTCCCGATCTGTATCGTATTTCGACGATGCTGTTTTGTAGTCTTGTTTTTCAACCACGGTTACGGGACGAAAAGCCTCTTGAGCGGACGCGAACTCGTCCTCGCGTTTCGAGTTGGGGTCCAATAAATTCGTCAGGTCGAGCAGTGCTGGCCCGTTATCAGCATCGGCATCCGCTTTTGCCTTGTGCGTACCGCTGTCCCCTTTGAAGAGACCGCCAATGGTGCCCTCGACGAGGCCAGCGGGAAGAAGTGCATTTATATCTGCCTCAACCTCGGGCGTTATATCAGCCAATTCGAGGAGGTTGGCGAGGTCGAGTTCGCTGTCCGTTGAACCTAGGCGTTGGTTTGTTTCTGGAACTCGTTTGTTGTCGCGCACCACGCCCTCAGAATTTGATCCTTCGTAATATGTGTAAACCCGCTTAACGAGAGCAGGTGCCTTTGACGACGACGGAGTTGCAGGTGGTGGTGGTGGTGATGCTGGCTTTGGGGTAGCGGCGGCGGGGGCTGGGGCGGGAGCGGGGACAGCGCTGGGACTTGCAGCAGCGGCCGAAGCGGAAGGAACGACCACTTTGTAGTCGGCGTTTCGTACTTGGCGTTTTTGGATGCCCGCTCTGAATTGTCGACGATGGGCGTGTTGGACAGGCCGGGGTTGGGAACAGCCTGGACCCGCGGGGCCGCCATGGGTCGATGGACAAGCATCGGGACGAAGAGCTGTAGAGGTGGTGACAGGGGCAAGACCGAATATATACAAAATAGAAATGAGGGCAAGGGAGGATAGATGCATGGTTTATGATTATAGAATGTGGGTATGTAGTGATAGTTGGGATCCAAAGGGTATTGTCGTTAAACAAGTGTGTCCCGCCTTTAAATAGTCATTGGTGGCTGGCAGTTTCGGAGCAAGCAACTTGGATAGAGCAGAACCCCTTCAAGCCTCGAGCTTCAGGCTTAAAGCCCTATTCAGCCCAGTGGTGGCTGACCCAGTTACAAGCGAAGATGACGAAAATGACGACGACAGGACATTCCGAGATGCGATCAGTCTGATAGTGCAAAGAGTTGGAGTCGTGGGTGCTCCAGTCAATTCTGATTTCCCAGACTGACGTTGGACGTTACAAGACCAGCAAGCAACCAGCAATAGAGCTCGAAGACACCAACGCCGCTGGCTAACTATTTGCGGATCATACGGATGTCACCTAGAAGTTACGCAAACGTAAAAAGGGGTATACAAGAGAGCTTCGCGAAATTCGTGATTCGCACAGTCCCACTTACTTCCCCGCCATCATGGATAGTCCCCTCTCAACACCCCAGCCTCGAATGCTATGGCAGCCTGTACAGCCTGCTTTGACGAATCCGGAGCTCCTGAGGAGATATATCAATCGAAAACATGGGAAACAACTGGGTGAGCACATTGGGCGGTATTTACCGACAGGGTTATCAATGTAAATTGGTGATGTGGATCATTGGCAGCGAACTACGATGAAGTGCACCGTTACTCAGTTGAGGATTACACCTTTTGGCTCGACATTTGGGATTATCTAGGGATGATTTCTTCTGTCCCCCCACACAGGGTAATTTCGATTGACGGTCTCGTTTCTTTCTCCATCATGATGATATTCCCCACAGGTTGTCGATCTTTCGGCCTCGGAAACCGGTCACGTATGGTTCCCGGGTGCCCGTCTGAATTATGCCGAAAACCTGCTTTCTCGCAACGATGATAGGATCGCTTGCACAACAGCTGGAGAAGATGGCATTGTAAAGCATTACACATTTCGGCAACTCCGGGAATCGGTCCGCCAGTTTGCCGCCGCTCTAAGAGTAGCTGGTTTGCAGCGAGGGGACCGAGTTGCTGGTACTGCGAATTTTGACCGACGCCTTTGGTGTAACTCACTCGGACCTCTCAGCGATCATCAGCAACTGCTTCAATGCTGTTGCGATAGCCCTAGCCACCGCAAGTATTGGCGCCATCTTTTCCAGCACCGCTCCAGACATGGGCACTCAGGTTTTTTCTCTTGTCGCTTTCTTGAATCAGAAACAGGCACCGACGACGCTACCAGGGGATTCTCGACAGATACCGTCAAATACAGCCAAAATTCGTTTTTGCTGATACCGAGGTTTTCTATGCTGGCAAGGGCGTCAACCTGGAGGGTAAAATTATCGACGTCGTTCGGGATCTAGCAGACAAAGGTCTCCAGAGCGCGATCCTCCTCCCGAGCTCTCGCTCTGGCCGAGAAGCCAATGTTTCTTTACCCAATTGGTTGGTCCATGTCGCCCTTTCTTTCGGTTGCTTATTAACAGTTTTCGTAGTATACCCCTCAACGCCTTCCTCGCACTAGGTGACGGCCGGGAGTTGACCTTTGAGCAATTGCCGTTCGACCACCCTCTCTTCATCTTGTACAGTTCGGGAACGACTGGAAAGCCCAAATGCATTGTACATTCTGCAGGCGTACGTTCTTGACATATTGTATTCAAGCATTTTCTACAATCTCGTTGCACAGGGTGTTTTACTCCAAACCAAGAAAGATGTTCAACTCGGGCTGGATTTGAGCCCCCTTGATACTTATTTCCAGTACACGACGGTATGAAATTCATTGGTGTTCCGTTATTATTGGATGCTTAGCGACGTACAGACAGGCTGGATGATGTGGACATTTATGCTCTCTGGGCTAGCAGTCGGTGCTCGTATCATTCTCTATGACGGATCCCCGTTCCACCCAGACATTGAAACATTCCTCAAATTTATCAACTCTGAAGGGTATGCGATATTTCTTCTCGTTGCCACAGTTCCCTTGCTGACAACTCCGTAGGATCTCTGCTTTCGGAACCAGTCCTCGCTTTTTGGCTGAAGTGCAAGGTCGGAAAATTCCGTTATGTGAGTAGAGCATCATTATCGTGCCGTTCCGCTGCGCTTACGAGAAAAACAGCCAAGCTGTTTCGCTTTGAGTCTCTCCGACTCATTGGCTGCACCGGTGCCGTCCTGACCGCGCCCCTCTTCGAATGGGCGCAGCGCGCGTTCGGCAGAAGCCTTCCTTTGATTTCGACGAGTGGAGGCACCGATGTGTGCGCGGCTTGTACGTGGTCGAGACCTTCACAGTCACGTCCCTAGCTGACGAAAAATCGCTCAGTCGTAGGGGGATGTCTGAGTTTGCCTATCTATTCCGGGGGTGATTCTTTAATGTTAATGCCCTGTCAGTTTGAGTAGCTGACCGGCTTCTAGAAATCCAGTGCAAGACGTTGGGTATGAAGATTGAAGTGTTCAGCCCAGATGGGAAGAACATCGAACATCTTGGTGAACCTGGCGAGCTCGTGTGCACACGCCCTCACCCTTCTCTCCCACTTTTCTTCTGGGGAGATCATTCTGGCGAAAAGTATCATGACGCATATTATAGCACCTATCCGGGTGCGAGTTT
>CEMH01204492.1:3165-15751 GCA_001179725.1 Macrocystidia cucumis | reverse complement strand
GATATTTTCGTGTACGGTAGATGGGCTGTCTATTCCCTTCTTTTCCCTTGGAAGAAATGTTCACAGCCGGACCCTGTCTGTCTCCGCCACGTTGACTTCACGAACCCACGTTGAACCCGACTGGTTATCCTGGACTCGACCTTATCAGGCTACAGATCAATCGAGGATGCAAAACAGGACCACATTTCGAGCACCAGCTGAGTCTGGTGAGCCGCATATGACCAGCGAAACTTTGGAGACGGGCCGAATTCAGGACTTGGAAAACGTCCCTCCAATCAAAATCGACCATATGCAGGAAGTACGTATACTTAGACTCTCTGAGACTGGGCCCTCCGTCGACAGTCGTATCCAGCGTTCAAGCTTAGCGGAAGCACTTGGGATTCCACTTCCAGATTCGCGAATTGCATCACGCGCGTCTTCTATCCACTCTGGAGGAATACATGAGGTCGGTATTTTTTTTCTTTCGACTCAAAACTTGTTCATTCAACATATTCCGAGCAGACTCCTGAAAATGAGGAAGGCGACGTTATCACCCACAAAGCCGTGCAGAAGACGGTCATGTTCAGCTCCGCGTCGGACCAATAACGTTTACTGTTATATGGCTTCGACCATCGCACTTATTACGTTCTTTATCACCTCCGTTCTCCATACCTGTCAACCACCGCAACCATGCATTTTTCTTGGGCCATGTTCCGTTTCGATCTCATCTGGCAAGTGATCTCTGTTCCAACGCTGTCTGAAACCTTTTCCACAGGAATCTCAAGTGTGCTGCGGCTGCGTTACGCAATCTTCGCGACGCAACTGCACATTGACAATTCATATTGCACTCAATAGCCTTAAAATGATCGAACTCGGTGTGAACATCGTCTAAGGATGGCACGCAAACCATTTTACACTCAGGTCAATGTTCACGAATGAACACCTAGCTTTGCAAGGATCAGTTTAGAGCGAACAACTCTTCTTGTCCGTTGGTCATCGGTGGTGCACGCAGTATTTGCACGGTTATTTGAAGTCCTTAAGGCTGCTTGTGTGTTTCAGGATGCGGATGTCAATGGATTTTGATTTAGCCAGCTCTTGGTTGCCCTCTTCCATTTGATGTGAGTCGCGATGCTTCAGGAGACGACACAAGGGTGCCGATCGAAATCAAAATCAAGCACACCGAGTGAAGGAAGCGAAGCTGCTGTTATAAGTGGTGGAAGACTGATGTCAATGGTTGATCAATTCACACTTACGATGCCCCTCTGGCCCAGGTAAGAAATGTGATGAAGTATCTTCAGCAAGAATTCGCCATGACGCTTTCAACTGTTCTTAGCCCTCTTCGGTCAATATCGGGTATACATGCATTGGCGGGTTTAGCAGCGGTAGGTAAACTACCTCAGTTTTTTTTTCCCCTTTTTTCCAGCTAATCACTTGCGCAAGTTTTCCACAATAGCACTCCTCGTGAAAGAACAGGTTGGCACAGCCAACACCCGAATTTGCAGACCTTCTTACGGTTTCCTACAGTTTTATATCCACGAGGTGGTCATCGGGACCACCTTTGGCGTTGCTATGGGGCCGTACGGAGCCGGGATATTTGATCCTAGGTCTTGGTTGTCGGTTGTCGGAAACGACGTTACTCTCGAGGTCTCACGGTTAGTGCTTGCGGTAGGCTTGTTCGCTGTCGGTGTTGAACTGCCAAAATCGTACCTCGTGGACCACGCCAAGGGGTTACTTGTGCTCGTAGTCCCAACGATGATGATCGGCTGGTTCACCGTGGCAGGTCGTTTATAATTTACAACATCCTTCACTCTGAAGGTATGAGCTGACAGCCAACGTGCAGCCTTCGTTCACTTCATCTTTCCCCGTCTAACTCTCCTCTCCTCTCTGGTTATCGCTGCCTGTCTTACTCCGACAGATCCGATAATTTCCGCGGCAATACTCGGTTGGTGGTGCTTACCAGGAATGGTCTAGATACTAAACGAAACGAAAGGGGGAAAGTTTGCGAGAAAGTATGTGTCAACTGACTTGCGCCACATACTTTCAGCAGAGTCGGCCACAAACGATGGACTCGCATTCCCTTTCCTGACAATTTCGATCTACCTGACTGTCGAATCCTCCACGCGTGCTGCGATAGGCCGCTGGGTCCTCATTGGTTGCCTTTGTATGTGACATTTTACGTGGTGAAATCGCAATCTGCTGACTCGGATATCGAATTCATTCTTGGTAGACCAGGTAGTTCTTGGGGTCGTTATCGGAGCTGTTATCGGTTGTTTCCGCGCACTGGCGATGAGGCAGCCTTGAAACTGATGCGATGGAATAGGCTCGGCGTTTTCGCGTGTGATGAAGTTCTCTTACAAGCACGGATTCATCGATCGACAATCTTACGTTGCGCAGTACATCGCCGTTGCCCTTTTCACTACGGGGGTCGTCAGCGCTATCGGAAGTGACGACCTCCTTGCTGCATTCGCTGCTGGTAGCGCTATCTCTTGGGATGGCGACTTTAACGTTCACACAGAGGATGAGGTATTCTCCCCGGTAGTCGATTATATCTTGAAATGCTTCGCCTTCATGTACATTGGAGCTTGGTTACCTTTTGATTCGTTCAACAGCCCCTCCCTCGGCCTCACTCCAGGAAAGTTGACTGCGCTGCTGGGGGCCGTACTGTTCCTTCGACGGATACCCGCAATGCTGCTCTTGTACAAGTGGGTGCCCGAGATCGAGTCATGGGGAGAAGCTTTGTTTTCTGGACATTTCGGTGCGCGTTCTCCCTCTGATTTCTGTTACCTTGATGACGTTCGACTCTGAACCATTGTACGCAGGGCCGGTTCGCGGTTCCCCTATCTTTTTTTTTGTGGACCCATTCTTACTGTTTCTCAAATCGGATTGTATCACTAGATGGGTGTTGGGGCGATTTTCATCTCGACATTGGCCCTCGATAAGCTTCCCGTTCCTCGAGATCCCCCTGTCACGCAAGAGGACCATCTCGCCCTGGTCTTGCACCCCATTGTCTCGTTTATGGTACTTGGATCTGTCATCGTTCGTCAGTCTCGGTTTCTCCTTCGCGCGTAGAGTACGAAAGGCTAACCATTTGCTTCGTCACATCTACCCAGATGGACTATCGACTTCCGTTTTCTCCCTTGGAAAAAAACTGTACAACAGAAACCCATCGCCGTCTCCAACATTGACTATTCAAGGGTCAGATTGGGGATCTCGATCTGAGCAGCTGGTTTCGGAGACAAAGGTTTCCTTCAACGTTCTGGGAGAATGCGAAGGACATCATAAACATGGCAGCTCGTCCGAGGAGGTGTCCCGCCGTCATCTTCGAGATCTTGAGGCCTCGTTGGCACAGCCAGGGATCACACAAGGGGTGCGTATTCTGCTTCCGCTGGCTTCTAAATGATCCATCACCGATGACGAGTTTTGCGCGGTCATTAGGGCCTTGTCGCTGCGAATCTCTTCAACTGCACCGAATTGCAGGAAAGGGGACGTCTGCGTGCATGTGCATGTGTAACCCATACCGTTGGTGGCTTGCTTCTTTCATATGAGCGTCTTAACCGACAGCACTTTTAGTCCACCAACTCACGCGAGGCCATCGCACCTCGAGATGTGGTCATCTTCACTTCATGCGGGCCTTCAATGGCAAGCCAATAACAGACATTTCTCTATGTTGACGTCCAAGTCCATGTTTTACAGTACCCACATTGCTCTCTCAATAATTATATATTTTATGCACATGGTGTTAGCGTCCTGTGCAATCCCCAGGAGTTTAACGGTAAAGTATGCCATCAAGAAAGCGCACCAACCCCTGAAGCCTGAAAGCCGATAATGGACTCCTCAAAAGTAACCCATGCTCCTTCTGCACAACCAAGTGGAGTTTTCTGACTCGGAAGTATGTGCAAGTTCATGTAGATTAAGTTGACGTATTTCACTCTGCGATATAAACGGTGTGGTCGTCCGACGGGACCGCTATTGAACAACCGTACAGGGCTAGCATATTCGATCCTAGGTTCATGCTCAAATTGTCGGATAGTCCTTTCGTCCTTGCGATAAATGTATTCGCTATCAATGTCGAGCTGCCAAATCGTACCTCGCCGACTACGCGAAGGGGTTAGTATTACTTGTGTTCGTGGTCCCAACTGACGTTCAAGTTTGAACTGTTACGCGCAGGACAGGTATGCAGTTCCTCTTTCGTTCAGAACCCAATCCCCTCCTGTTTTTTAGATTATTGGCCTTGGCCCTCGATAAGTGCTCTGTTCCTCAAAACTCCCATATACCGTAAAGGGACCATGGCGTCCTTCAAGCTTGTCTTATACGTATAGTCTCCTTTTTGGTACTTGGATCTATCTGTCATCATCCGTCAGTCTCACTTTCACCTCTACACGTCGGGTAATATGACATTTAGCCTCTGTCGGCCGATAATAAACAGTTCTCTATGTTAAAGGCAAAGTCCYTGTGTACAGTAATATCATACTCTCTCTCTCGCGACATAAATATACTTCATGCACATGCAGTCCACGTCTCGTGTAATCCCCCAGAGTTGAAATCTGGGATTGGGGTGGGAGGGGGGACGGGGGTCAAAAAAAAAGACTTCCCAACGTTGGTGAATAATGCCCAAAACCCATAGGAGGGGTATATCAAAAAAGCGCGGCAACCCCTGAATGCGGCGATGAACTAGCTACTCGAAAGGGTTTGTTCGGCCAGCCTGTTTCAAGTGTGTGATGAGGAAGAGCTAAGCCTCTAGATCAGGGGGATTAGAAGGTAATTGGAAAACTTACCTGGTAGTCCCCACCACGATCGGGGCCCTCACCACACCCACAAAGCCATTCATGCCACCAACGCGTCTGGGTGGGTTCCGGTTTTGGGGTTTCCAAGTCTTTGGTGCTTGGCGAGGAGACGCGAGGCGGAGGAGTGCGTGGTGGGGGTAGATCAATAGGACGTGGAGTCGGTGGGCGTATGGGATTCGTTGATGATGATTGAACGCTGGAATTCTTTTTGTGTATTGTATGGGCTTCGCTTATATCGACTGTGTCATCTGATGGCTCCACAACACCCTCGTTGGGTGGATCAGCGAACGGTGAGGCGACAACGGTCTCTAAAGGGCCCAAGAAGGGGTTTAGAAGAGCTGCACTGTTGTCGGCGGAATCAGCGAAAGTGGGCGACAGAGCGGCAGAGTTAACAGCGACGTCTTGGAGGGGCACCACATCCAGGTCATCGCGAGACTGAAGCGCAGCATGTTTACCAAACCCGTCCTGCGAGGGCGGTTTTGATTTGCGTTTAGAAGACCATAGAATGCTAGCCCGTTGTGATACTCCCGCCATGAGCGAGGGCGTTGGGGTGGGTTGACCACTGGTGGATTCTCGTGCCGCTTTCCGCCGTTGACGTTCGGCCACCTCCCATCGTTTTAGGGTCTGAAGGCAGAGCAGCTGAGCAATGTCCAGTAATGGCTGGGTACTCATCATCTCACCTCTTCAACCCGACGGGTTTCCAAGTCATCCTCGTTGACTGGTGGATATGAAGGTGAATCCAGCGCATGTTCAGAGTTAGGACTTGAGGCCTCGTCGTCGTCGTCTACTTGTTTGCCTTTACCCTTATAGTTTGGGGTCAAAGATGTCGGTGGCTCCTCACTGGTTGAAGAACGAGGAGAAGGAGATGGTGCTGTTGCGGTGATGGACATGCGAAGAGGACTTTGTGGCAACCCAAAATAGGAAATTCAATTTTGCCGATGAACTCGCCACTAGCGTGTTCCCTCATCAAACGAAACAGGAGTCCGTTAATACCGACAAATCATCATTCCAGGCCGTAGTACTATTATAGATAAAAAAGAAGGTTTCCTATCCGATATCAAAACCGTCCTTCCACCTTTTTGCTAGGTTGAGTATAACTTTCTTCAAAGTCGGAGCTTCCATCATCTGCAAGGTAATGTCGCAAGCCCGAGCCCTTGGGTGCTGCGTTGGAAAGGATAGGGGCATGTGACTCGTCAGATGCCCTATCTCCATACAGAGTACTTCGAGCACTGTTACCATTGCCAGGAAGTGAGAGAATAGACGCCTGCGCTTGTTCTCGCATGTGCAAAAGGTTTTGATGGAAAGCATTCTAAAAATGAAGTTGCAAGACGACAACACCCAAGGAATAAAATTCGCCCTCACCTGTTCGCGCCAGTACTGGGTCCGTTTGCTTCGTTCTCGATCACGCTGTTTGCGGTGCGCAAAGAACAATCCCACCAGAGTTCCCACCATACCTGACACAGGGTTATTGGATATTTGTAATGTAAGACTGCCCAGGACTTACTTCCAATGATACCAAGAGCGACTATGACATACACCCAGGAGGGGAAATGGCGCGGAGTTGAGCCACTCACACCACAGACGCCGGATCCCAGACAATTCCATGAATCACACCTTGAAATGGTCATCAGTGACGAGAATTACTTCGGGAAAAGAAAGATGTACTCCTTGTCCGCCGCGCAAGCGTCACCGACGGCCTTGTTCAGCATACATTTCTTCACTTGAGAATCACAGTACAACCCTATGCGGCAATTCCCCCTGAAAGGAGGTCAGTTATCCTGAGGGTCTACTTGACTGGGACCACGTACCTTGAGACGATGTTAACGAACTCTCCGGATGACTCGTAGGCGATGTATGCGGTATTTTCGATTGCGCAATCCTGGCCCGCTGTCCGGTTTGCCCACCTGATAAATGGTGAGCATAGTAAAAAGCCAAGTGGCGACATGTCCGCACATGCAAACGTTATTTAAACACACTGATCCGTTGAAGTTCAAGCCCAGACCCTGTGTATCCGCAAGGTCTTTGAAGTTGGGCGGTGCTTCACATTGGTCTTGATTTGATAAAACCAATATCAGTGCTACAGCAAATTCAGAGGAATTTTTGACCCTCCTCACCGTCACGATTGAATTGGCAAGCACTTCCGACAGCCAGCAGGGGCTGGCAAGCATCTTCCTCATCGGGGCAAAACTGGCCTTTACGACACTTGTCTGGTATTCTTTGAGAGTCTTTAGGGTATCCGAAAGGAAAGTCGTCGTTTCTGCAGCCTTTCGCCACACAAGTTGAGTTTGCTGCGCAGTACGTCTGGGAATTGCAATTGCTCCAGAATTGATAGGTTCCTACTTGGAGGCGGTTTTCGCCTTGCGTGCAGGGGTCGCCTTTATTGGAGCTGCCTGCGTTCGCTAGCAGAGGTGCAGATAAGAAAAAAAGAGTGAGGGAGAAGGAATACATGAGAGAGAAGGAAATGTGCCAATGGATACTTTAGAAAATATGCCTTTTGATAGCATTGACGGTTGCCGAGCATGACGGCGTAAACAACAACAACCTTCGGACATTGCCGAAAACCACCTCCTGTTTAAGTTTGGGCTACGATACGAAACAGCGTTGAAGACGGAAAACCCTTCATCCAAGGAACCCGTTCTTGTCTCTCAATAGAACGGATCGGAGGTCGAGAAAGTAGAAACATTGAGCCAAGCAATTCAAGCCCGAATCGGCTTTTTGTAGTCCATGGACTATCACGTGACGATGTAGTAATTTCGAATAAATAATAACCCAAAGGCTGCTCTTGGAAGCATGAAGCCAATGCGGAATACATTCAATCAGTACTAACCTGTCATTGCAACGAGGCGTTCTGCCTCTGAGCACGTTGACGATACCATGTCCTTTTTTAACATCCTCAAGAAATTATTCGATATCGTCTGTGGAAACAAGCAACCCGATGATAAGCCCTCGCAACAATACAATGTTGCCCACCAAGCCACCCAGCAACCAGTTTACCAGCCAACACCCCACAAACCGACCAAGCCGACCAAGCCCTCCCAACCGATCAACAAGCCCACATCTCCTCGTCCACCTTCTAAACCCTACCAACATGCAGTCCGTCGTTTTGTGCATCTCCGCGAACAGATTCTGATTTCAATTATGCTCAAAAGAATCTAAATCTTCAAAACCAACAGAATGAATTCTACACTTCCCTTCGAGCTCGCGCAAGCGACGCGGGTGACCAAATGGCGAAGTGTTTTGCAGAAAGCCGGGAGGCCTATAATCGCGGGGACGGGGCTTCTGCCAAACGCCTCTCCAACGAAGGCAAAGCTCAAAAGGCCGAAATGGAACGTTTGAACCAACAGGCCAGCGATTGGATCTTCGTCGGTATGTTATACCTTGTCCTTCGCGTCCACGTGGAGTTATTTAACCACAGTCTGCGTTTGAAATTTCTGTCTGAAAAGAGAACAACAAGGTGAGAGAGTTCCTGTGTCGAGTCCGAAGCAATGGTCCATCCAAGTTTTACAGGACAGTCAACCTGGAGAAATTGATCTCCACGGTCTATACGTGAAGGAAGCAATTGCCCACACCGATCTGGCTCTTGAACAGGCCCGCCGTCAAGGACGCCACGAACTTCGTCTCATCGTTGGTGAGTGAACCTGATATGATAGTTGCCAGCTGTGCTTGACGAATTCGAAGGCAAGGGTTTACATTCTCATGATCATGGTGCCAAAATCAAACCGGCTATAGAAGAACTGATGCAGAAGTAATTTCGTCGTCGCAAGAGGTAAGAAAAGAATGCTGATAATCAACCTACAGACACAAAGTTAACGCCGAACTGGATCCTCATAATGGTGGAGTTCTCGTCGTCCAACTCGACGCCCCAAGATCCCGGATGGGGGCGGACGAAATGGCTGTCAAGTTAGAACGCGATGACTGTGTAATCATGTAACCAACCAACTTCACACGACGCGGCCGTTTCGTCATGGTATTCTTTGTTCCAATGATCCATTTCAAGAAGAAAATTTTGATTAAGAGGAAGAGAAAAAAAGAGTACATAGAATTGAGGGAGAAATACGAATCGATGCCACTGACGCAAATTCAAACATTTCCTACTGCTGTGGTGCCTGATCAGCCGAGACGATTTAGATCTCAAGACCGACGAGGACAAAAGCTGAATCGGCTTGGAACGGCGGTTTTGTGACCACAGTGCCACCCACATACATGAGGGAGTGAAGCAGCTCCCCAAGATTAGCAGAGGCTCTCTCCAACACGATGACGAGGGCGGAACATTCCAATTGCTCATCAGCCAAATCCAGAAGAGCGACGATGCTAGACGAATGTAAGCGTCAAGAGGGGAGTACAATCTGAGGAACGTACCTCTCCCGCAGGCTGACAGACTCTGCGCTTTTTCCATCAACATAAAGAGTCTTGGGGTGATTGGGTAATGCAAGGACAACGCCGTCAAATGCCACACCCATGTTAGGTGCAGAGATGGAAACGCTCCGGGCATGAGGGAGTGCGGTCAAGCCTTGATGAGGGAAAATGTTTAATAGAAAGTTGAGTGCATCGCGGGTGGGTTTTGTGCACAATGCTTGTTCACTATCGCTTTCACTATCGTCATCCGGAGTTAAGGGTGGAGTGGAAAGTCCAGAATCAGTGCGAGAAGGATTTCTGGGAATTGGTACAGGATTGGAGGAATATGGTGAATGAGAACCAGGAGGAGATTTGGAAAACTGTTCGAGGGTGGGCGATTTGGAAAGAGATGGATACGAGTCTGAGAAGATAGACGCCGGACTGCCTGTCACACGGTCCGACGACCCTCGATCTGGAGGGCATTTTGGTTTAGGGACGTCAAAACCGCCACTGTGAAAACATGTCAAAGAAATGAAGATAACACGAGGAGGTTTCGGAACTTACCCCAGGTCCGCCAGAGAACGTCGTAGAGTAATAATACATGTCGTCAGTGCCTTGCATGTGGCACACCGCAAGGACACTGGGCTCGATGTCGAAGAGAGAAGCCCCATCTCCAACGGTTTGACGACCGTTGCTGGATATTGTACATGAGATTCGATGCGATGACGAGGAAACCAAAGACACTCACGTGGGGCAAAGACTAGATTTTTGATTGTATAAATTGGACATATTTGTCAACGACATGGACTGCCAACTCGGTTATTGGATGGGTTTCAAGAGTGTAAGAGGTGTGAAATAGAGAACGATTGAGTTCAGTTGTGAGAGTTGTTGTTTGAGGAGTAAGAAAACGCCACTGCTGACAAAGCCTGAAACCCCTTCTTCGGCATCTCCCGGCCGCTGTTTGCCGAACATCGAAGTTTAACCACCTCGTTGATCATCGTCCCAACAGGCCATTTGACACAGCGAACTCGATAATGTGAGTAAAAATCTCCCCCCTGCTCCGTCGTGTAGATTGTATGAGAGCCATATCCATATGTTTCTGTCGTGAAAACGTCGTGAAAACGACCTTCGACGATGGATGCAGATCGTTTCAATCGGATGTATTGCTGATCAACTCTTTATCTAGCCCTTTTTATCACTTACAATGGCTGACGCTGCAAGAGGACGCGGAGGATTTGGTCGTGGACGCGGTGACAGAGGTCGTGGCCGTCGTGGCCCTCGACGAGGAGGGCGCAAAGACGACGAGAAAGAATGGTACGCCAACCTCATCCTCTCGTGATCCAGGATACGCGCGCTAACGGTGTCTAGGGTTCCCGTCACCAAACTTGGCCGTCTCGTGAAAGACAAGAAAATACAATCAATGGAGGAGCTCTACCTATTCTCCCTCCCCGTCAAGGAGTATCAAGTCATTGATTACTTCCTCCCTAAACTCAAAGATGAAGTCATGAAAATCATGCCCGTACAGAAACAAACTCGTGCCGGCCAGCGCACACGCTTCAAGGCGTTTGTTGCGATTGGAGATTCTGATGGACATGTCGGCTTGGGAGTCAAATGTGCGAAAGAAGTTGCTACCGCCATCCGTGGTGCCATCATTATGGCAAAACTCTCCGTCATCCCTGTGCGGAGAGGTTACTGGGGTACAGCGCTTGGTCAACCTCACACAGTCCCATCAAAAGTCAGCGGGAAGGTTGGATCCGTCATGTGTCGCCTCATTCCTGCCCCACGAGGCACGGGTATCGTCGCCGCCCCTGCTTCAAAAAGATTGCTTCAACTTGCGGGTATCGAGGACGTGTACACTCAATCGAAAGGGTCAACAGCGACTATGGGAAACTTCTTGAAGGCAACCTTCGCTGCTGTAAGTAAATGGCGTCCTGGGTCAAACATTCTTCTAACAACTGTTGATTAGATTACCAAAACGTACTCCTTCCTGACACCCGATCTGTGGCGTGAAATTCCTGTTTCTCAGCACCCATTCGACGAGCATAGCGCTCACCTTCAGCTTACGGCAGGAAAAAAGGTGTATTAGTACCATGTCAACTAGGCGTCGTGGTTGAATCCAATATCAGCTCTCTCAATTTCATTCTCGTTCAGTGAGGAACTCAGACCCAGTAGAGATCAGGTCGCGCCACAAATCAGACATCGGCCAATGATCCCCGTTACGTGCTTATCTCACCCTGAGCACAGGCACAGAAAACATCATGGCTGGATCGCATCTCGCCACGCTGTTCCAGGATTTCAAGCCATTCGCCCACCATAGACGTTGATGAGCGGCGAACTCCACATGCAAGAAGCTTCTGAAGATGTCCACATCCTGACAATGCGAACGGTCAGGACGATTGTGATGGTGCTTCGAAAGACCAGGAGCACTCGCGTAGGCGCGTTGCATACGCCATCAGAAACGGAATCGTTCCAAAAAAGATCTACATACCATGTGACAAAAGAACGAGGCAGACGAAAGAGGGATTTTCATCCATTGCCATAAATGATGGTATGAGAAGCTTTTATAAATTCGGCTTGCACCTCACATTACCCCAAAAACGAACGTCCCACTCACGCCCGCCACGAAATCTTTTCATGTCTTTGGTTAAAATTCCTTGTATCTTAGTAGCCATGGTCGGCTTGCAAGTCGCTGTGACGCCCCCTCACCCTCCTCCATCAGCCAAGGAGGCAGCCTTCTCCACCCGCCTAGAGGGGATCGTCAAACAACGGTCAGGACCATTCACAGTCAAGGTAAGCATTGAGTGTCCCCCCTCCCATGAAACGCGGATAGGTTTACTCATCATCAATCCACACGCGCGCTGACAGGCGATTTGCTGGGGTGCCGCGTTGGCCGAGATAGCGGTTATATTAGCGAGCACGATTCCAGGCCCTTCTTCCGCGTCCATCCTTTCGAGATTGGTTGTCCGAGGAAGTCCCGAACTCGTCAGGGCGTCACCTCTCTTCTTTCTTGGGACGGCACTGACTGCCTTTGGCGGATACATTCGCTATCGGTGTTATGCTGAGCTCGGGAAGCTCTTCACGTTCGAAATGAGTATTCGAGAAGATCACAAGCTGGTGACTACCGGGCCCTATTCTGTCGTTCGCCACCCAGGTTATACAGGTGTGCTGTGTTTCGTAACAGGGGTAATTTGTTGGCATCTGTCTCCTGTGAGTGGGTTGGACGTTCGACATTGATGTGGTGATCACAAGGAAACTGACAGCCAAGATCTTCAGGGTTCGTGGGCGGCCGAGTGTGGCATTTTCGGAACGATCGTGGGGCAGGTGGCGGCAGGGACGTTTTTGACGCTGGTCAGCTTGATTACGGCGGGGTTGCTATCGCGGATGTCAAAGGAAGACGAAGCGCTTCACAGAGAATTTGGCCAGGCGTGGGTTGAGTGGTCGAGGAGTGTGCCGCACAAGTTGATTCCGGGAGTCTATTAATCTGACTC